>BQNB010000283.1:67406-104478 GCA_026074375.1 Tanacetum coccineum | reverse complement strand
TCAAAAGAGTCATACTCAAAAACCTGGTAGGCAGATCTTTATAGGACATAGGTTTTCTCCTAATAAGACTTTCGCTGTGTATAAGAAAACATCTCCTAGATCTGATCTTAGGTAGAAACCCACGGGTAGAATTTTCAAATCTGTTGGTCTTAGGTGGAATCCTACAGGAAATTTATTCGAATCTTGCACAAGCAAGTTTAACAGTGAACCCCCACATGGTTCAAATGTAGATATCCTTAATATTCATGAATGCAAACAAACTCTGGATGTAAGTGAAGGTGCATCAATCAATGTTCAGAAGGAACAAAGTCTTGATTTAAGTGCAGGTACCTTATGTAATGTCAACAAGGAAAATCTTAGAGTATGGTTGCTGAAAAAGCTAATATCTCAGAAACCATTATCAATGTGGATTCACAGATGATGATACAGAAAAATGACGTTTGGTCAAAACGGATCAAGCCTCGATCCTCAATGTCAAACGACGTTTGAACAAAATGGTTCAAGCCTCTCACCACAATGTCAACAGAAGGTCATCAAGCAGCTGAGACAGTAACAACGTCAAATGAGCTAGATTTGCTATTCGGTCCTTTGTTCGACGAATATTTCAATGGAGAAAATCAAAATTGTTTTAAAGGTCTCTGCTGTCACTACTACTGATGCATCAAATAAACTCAACAAAACCTGATTCAACTTCCTCTCCTCATCAACTCTAGCTACAACTGTCAACTGCTAGAAGGAAACTCGATTGTAATATTTTTTATTCTCTCTTTATTTTTGAATTATAAAAAATTTTGAAAAAGAAAATACAAAAATATAAAACCAACAAAAAGAAAATACAAAAATATAAAACCTAAATCACTAAATATAAAATCGAAAAAATTCAAATATATAACCAAAAGAATCTCTCGACATGTCTCTAGGACTCGATAAGTATTTACGTACCTAGAAATGTTGATTAACAGTCCGACACGGGCGTGTAAATCATGTTTCGAGCGAAGTTTCAAATGCTTTCAAAACAGTCATTTCTAAAATTTTCTCTATGACTTATGTACGAACATTTCTGTGCATAACTCGGTCTCTGAATGTTTTAAAAAAATAGGGAAGTGTACATTCAGTGCGCTTACTCTAAAATAGAAGAGAAGTCTTCTATCATGTTTAAAAATCGTTGAACACAATTTATCAAAAAGAACTTTCATAGTCACAATTGTCTACAAATATAATTGTGGTATTTTTTCATAAAAAGTGGTATTTGTAAATTTGTGTGTTTCCAACACTCTCTCCTCGAATAATTTCTCAAAAGAATTGTAGTTCGTAGAATGTCATTTTATGTGAATCAATTTCTGAGGGGGAGCTTTTTAAAACAAAGCCTTTTAATGTGTCGGATACATCTCATAAATGTCAATTTTATGTATCCAAACACATTCTGTGAAATTAAAATGTGGAAACTTATAATGTCAATTATTAATATACACTGTTCACTAAGGCATCTCACTCCGTCTTCAACATTTTGTGGTGTCATATCAATTTTTCATTCCAATGTCAAGTTTTAATAAATATTGGTATCCCACATATACTGGTAAGGGAGCATCGGAAAATGAATCATGTAATAATCGTAGTATATAATTCTTCTCCCCAAGGAAATTTATCATTCAAATATAAAATCAATTGGTATTTTCAAAACTAAGTGTTTTATTATTTAAAATAAGGGAGAAAATTGTAATAGAAATATGATATTAGACGAATTGATCTTTAAGACTCTAATGCAACTCTTTCCTTCATGTCTAAATAATTTTAAATCTCGAAGCACATGTGTAGGGGAGTATTTGAAAATAAAAATGTCAGAAAATGGTTTTATGGTTCGATCACCATAACCCAACACCTATTAATTCACGATGATTCTGAAAGTCATAAAGTGGTTAGGTTAGAATAAGTCCTAACTATCCAACCAGAACCGGAGGGATCTACCCAAGGACAATCCATAGTTAGAAATAACAGTCCTTAGGTATGATTGGAGATGAATGAGTAAGAGGGAAAAATGTCGACTAAGATTGAGCTAACACTGGAACAATCACAACAAGGTGTTAGTAATGACGTCTTTGTATGCATTGAAAGGGGTTGAAGATGACAAAGAAATGTATGGATAAATGGTGAATAAGAAAAGAAGCCCTCACACAACTTACAGAAACCGGGTTCAATACATAATGAACTATCAACAATCATCTATCAAAACACAAAGATGATTGTTTATATTGAAGACGACATCATAGGAACCAAGTGATGCAATGCACAACCCTTCCCAGCCATTCGAGTTTCTCTCAAAAGAAACTTGTCTCATTTTGTCACGGAGATACACACTTCTTATCTATTGACATCTCACTTCGAGATTGTTGATATTGAATTAGGTGGCAGTCTGCTCCACCACCGCTTACTAAAACCAAAAGTGCATAAATCGAAGTCTAAGAGCCACGAAGAAAATCAAAGTATAAATCACATTAGTACACAATGTCAAAAATGACAACTGTTGAACACCATAAAGTCACAATTGTAACAAAGAGTCCTACGCATTATCCTTGATAACTTGCCAGAACATCCGAGTGATACTTAAGTATTCACAGTGAAGATGGAAATCCTGCTTGAGCCAACATCAAACAAGCTCTTGGTAGGTGACTTGCAAGATTCTATATGAATCGAGCTTGTGATAACTGGATATCAATGTTGGTCCCATTTTGTAAATGAATTGACGACTTAATCAGAAGATAGTCACTATCTGATTCCTCTTACCGTGTTGTCTGCTTAGAGACTTCCGGTAATGAGAACTAGCAAGCAGGTGAATTCTAAATACAAATCGGTGTTAGAAGAGCCCTACGCTTTAGCTGAAACCTGCAATGAGATTCATTGAATCTACCCAGAACACAGTATAAGTATTTTATACTATAAAACATGAAACCGTAGGATAACAACCAAAGTCAAGATGAATGACAAACCATATTTAATCTTTTATTGCTAACTGTCTTATTTCAGGTTTAGACGACGGTGTTGCAGCCTCATTCCAGCGAAGTCGGATTCATAAACCACATGCCATGACTCAAAGCTTCAAAGTCATCGTTTCAACATACGATAGTTGATTCCTAATCTCCCCACTATCAAAGAGCCTCAAAGTCAAATAAAGAAATCATCAAGATTGGGAGAAGTGTAAGACTTATAATCACATATATCAAAAAAGAATGTAACAAGTATTAGCATGTTGGTCAGAGACAAGTTGTATCAAGGAAGTCAAATCAAGATATAATCATGTCAAGGAGAAGATGCCAAGATAACAATCACAAGAACTCAAAGTCAAAAACATAAGGCTCAAGATCAAGATCACAAAGCATGAATGAACAAAGCCATACAAACAAGACAGACCAAAACAAGGAAAATCAAAACAACAAAAGTCCCAGTCCTCAACGTCTCGTGGTACTGATGGGGGTGGGGGGGGGGGGGGGGGAGTGTGAAGAAAGAGACCTACAACATTAGGGGAAGATTGTTAGCTTAATTTTATATATAAGTCGAACAAGAATGTTATCGGTCTTATTAGTCATAATTAGTCTTGTTAAGTAAATAGGCAAGCGGGGATAAATGGGCTTGGATGAATCTAATATTTTCATACGTTTCGGCTTAAAAGCCCAAGAAAGCCAAGCCTCGACCCAAGTTAGAAAGCCCCACATGCCACTCATGGCCAAGGGTATAAATGAACCCTCACCACACATGGAGTAGGTGTGTTGGGTTTACCATTTGCATATTTTGTGTATGTGTGTATCCCACCTCTCTAGTTTCTCTCTAATAAATCTTTTAACTTTTCTTTCTATCTTTCTAGCTTTTTGCTTATTGGTATTGCTTATGTTGTGAAATTGGATTAAGCTTTTGGGATAACAGTAATACATTTATATAAATCATATCATGTTCATTATACATCACTAATATGCATACGTTGCTTAAAAACCATTTCTTTCAAATGAAAATGCACTAGTATCTGATGTAGGCGCCACTTTTGTGAAAACCAACTTAAAATGGATTTCTAACTTACAAGTTTGTTGCTACACTTCATTCTAAGGTCATCTAGATGTTATTTTTAAAACCTAGACCAAACGGTAGTAGTTTTGTAGTTTAACCTTTAAAATTAATAGATTGGAAGAATGATAAAAATGGCAAAATAGGTAACATTTGCACTTAGCACGACCACTCTAGGATGGGTTAGAGGGTCGGGTCAGTAGTGGATCATGTAGAGGACATTATAACGCGAATTTAACAATTTAAAACACCAACACCGGACAAGTATGAGATAAGATACTACCGAAATAAAATATGCGTAATTTATAATGCAAAGTGTCAAAAAGTAGTGAAAAACCAGAATTGCAAATTTGAGCTGAATTCGAGTCCTTTAATGATAGAATTAGCATCTATGATAGTTAATTTTTTTGCAGTCAACCAGGTGATGTTCGCACCCCTGGGAAAGATGTAGTCATCCTTCGAAAAACCCAATTTCATTATCTCATTTAGCATGTCATAACTGATAGGGTAAACCTCATCTTCTGGGTCGAGTCGTCCGGTTACCGTTGTGTTGTGCCCGTTATTTCCTTATTCCTGCTATTTGATCTATTGCTTCGAGGTGAGTTTATAGCCCCTCTTTCACTTGTTTTATATTTACTTACAAATCTTGGGGGAGAATACATGCTCGTTATAACTTGTTTATATACTCTTTTACATACACTTTTACATACTTGTTTACATATTGGATTTCATAAGCAGTTATATACTCGTTTACATGAACGTTACAAGCTCATTTACATGATGGATTAAAAACTCGGTTACATGAACGTTTACAAACTCAATTACATGGTTGATTTCAAACTCATTTACATACTCATTTTCATATCTTGCAATGGGATACAATACTTGTTTTCACTTATGGACGCAACAACTTTACTTTGATTCAAATGATTATGGATTAGCTTAAGTTGTATGAACTGTTAATTACTCGAAGGGTAAGCGCGAATGTTAAGATTGATCTATTTGGGATTGACAATCCCTGTTTGGGTGATTAGCTCTCACTAGTTTCGGCGGTACCGAACTAACGAACGTTATACCATGTCGGAGCATGACTGGATTGGTGTCTACAGGGCCAACAACTACACACTCAGGAACTCTTACCGTGCCTTGAATAAAGTGGCATACATTTAAGTCTACGCCATAGTTTCATGAACTTAGGGGTGCAATCGTAATCACATATGGTGACTATTGTATTGGATACAATGGTCATGCATACTCTACAAAAGCTTTGGTCCAACTGTATTTAACTTTTGTGACTATTGTATGGGATATAATAGTCATACACATCTTTGATTCCAACTGTTATACTTATATTTTTGTGACTATTATAAGGATTGAAATGGTCATACACGCTTTACAAATCTTTGACTTCAACATTCATACTTACATTTTTTGTGACTATTATAAGGATTGAAATGGTCATACACATTTTACAAATCTTTGATTTCCAACATTCATACTTACATTTTTGCGACTATTGTATAGGTTACAATGTTCATACATACTTTATGAATCTTTGATCTAACATTTCTACTTACAAAAAACCTATGAACTCACCAACTTTATGTTGTCACTTTTAAGCATGTATTTCTCAGGTGAATAGGATGTTTGACATAACTAATGTGCATTGGAGTCCAAATTTCATAGGACGACATTCATGGATTTCTACATACATTTTAAATTATCAAATCTCGTTGTATTATTTCATGCTTTTTATTGTGATGCAAACTTTTGGACAAATGATATAACAAGTTTAATGTCAAGAAAATCAATGAGATTACTTTTCAAACGACTCGTTTAGAGGTCGTTCTCTCATATCTTGTGTTGTTGTATTATGAAATAACATCCCTGGACATACTTTTTGCTGCGACCCATTTTGGGGGTGTTACAGATTGGTATTCAGAGCCAAGGTTATAGAGAACTAGGTTGCATATTTTACCTAGACTATAACCGTTTTCACAAACATTGCATCACACCAAACTTTTTAATGTGCATACACACTACTTGCTTACTTGCTTACATTACTTGCTTACATGACATACATATATACATATATGCTTACATCACTTATGTATATTTACATTATTTATATAAGAGTTATTATATAAATGATAGAACATTTCTTAAGGCAAAGTAATACTATAAGTGTTGGTCATTTAAATTTTCATGACTTTACATAATACCGTTTTACATAACATTAAAACTTGTCACAGTCCGCCAATTCCACTAGTTACTTTACCATTCAACTTTGAGTTTGAACAACGCCCCCCATATTGTTAAACACCTACGTCCTCTGTGACCCGTCTTAACAGCGAAACCTAATTGGAACCATCATAGGACTTTATTTCCTATAAAATTCATATTCAGACTTTCTTTTATATTTTCGTTGTACTAAGGGATTGAATTTTAAAAATTACGTACCAAACTTATGTGTCGTAAAACTCGTTGATTTTACTAATTCTCTATTTATTCATGCAAGCCACTCCTTAAAAATATTATAACTCTTCAAGCATTTTTACTACATTATAAACCATTTCATTACCACATGATAAGCTACCTTACAAATTGTTGATAATTATCTAATTTTCATCAAATGAACTAAAATTTAAACTATTTTACAATCACCTGACATCGATAATAAATCATTTCACAAACACTTTAGATTTTTTTTTACATTATGATAAACTATCTCACCATCATTTAGTAAACCACCACCTTATAAACTATTTTCCTACCAGCATATAAACTATTTTGCTACTACCTAATAACATATTCTATTATCACAAAGAAAACTGTTTTGCCATCACTTTATGAAAATTTTGCTACCACTTATAAACTACTTCACTATCATTTTATAAACAAAATTTACTATCATATAATAAAATAACTCACTACCATTGGGGGTCAACTAAATTGCTACCATATCATAAACCATTTTACGACCATTTATAAACCATTTCGCTAATATATTGTAAACTAAGTTACCAACACGTACAAACTGTTTAACTATTATTTTGTAAACTAATTTACTATATAAACTATGTCGCAATTATTCTATAGAGTGAGTCAGAATCATTTTACAAATTACATCCACCAACTTATAAACTATTTTTGACATCTTATATACTATCTTGCAAACATCTCAAAAACCACATTACCAACATTTTATTTTTTTGCCTTATGGACCTATTTTGTTTCCATCACATAAATTATTTTACTATCACCCCATGAACTATTTAACTATTGCCTTATAAACTATCCTACAGTCATCTCGTAAATCATTTTGTTATCATCCTATAAAATACCTTGTTTTATCTTGTGAAATATTAGGTCACTGGTATGTCGTTGTGTGGTTGTATTTTATGTTTCAAGTTTTAAATTTATATTTTGCCGACTTAACTAAAAACAACACTTTAACGGGCAGTGTACCCGGCCGATGGGAGTTTCGTCGTATGTAGGGTGTCGATCACTAAGAGCGAAAACTAAAAAGTGTTAAGAAATGTGCATCGAGTGTTACCAAAATCTAATGTTTAATAAGATTCCAAGTACGATTAGTAACCGGGTTAAGTTTTCAAACGAGGCGAGTTTTAATCTCGAGCCTTTTTTGCTTGACAATGTGTTTCTCTTCGAGTTTGAGCTTAATCACAAAATAAACATCTCCCGATTCCTCTATTGTTTGCATAAGTTATTATTAACGGATAACTACAACATTTATTGTATTTATTTGTTTTCCTTAATCATAGGCATTTAGTTAAATCAATCTCCTTAATCATAGGAGTGATATTTGTAAACATTGTTGTATTATCCCTATATATACAGATTCTCACCTCATTGGTTTCATGAGGTCATTTGAATAATATTCTTACATGGTATCAGCCAGCTAAACCCTCCCCCTCTTTACCGTATTTCTCCCACAAATATTTTCTGGGATCTCACCATGGCAGCATCTTCTTCTTTTCATGATAGCCTATTTTCCATGAATACCCTGTTACATATGATAACAATTAAGCTTTCTTCAACCAATTATCTTCTATGGCGAAATCATATGATACCTATCTTCACCTATCAGAAATTGATAGGGCACATCAATGGTACCTCTATCTCACCGTCACCCAAAGTTACTATTGAAGGTAAAGCTAATCCTAATCCTGATCTACTTACATGGACTGAAGACGATCAAAGAGCCGTCATTCTTCTTCAATCGTCTCTAACCGAAGAAGCGGCGGCTGAGGTTCTTGGTCTCACTACTGCTCACCAAATATGGCTATCTCTTGAAGCTGCGTATAGCAATGCGTCTGTTGAACGGATTCACTTATTGCGCGATTCTCTCCGACAACTTAAAAAAGGTACATCTTCAGTTTCTGATTATTGTCGTCGATTCAAAGCACTTTGTAACCAGTTGTCTGCAATCGGTCACCCCGTTGTTGAAATTGATAAATTACACTGGTTTCTTTGTGGTTTGGGACCCTCCTACGAAACTTTTTCTACTGCTATTCGGGCCACAAAACCCGCTCCTATGTTTCGTGATTTGGTTACACAAGCAGAAAGTCATGAATTGTTCCTACAGTCACTACATGGTACTCCTACACCACCGGCTGTTTTTCATGTTGAAACGACCAACACCGATTCTGCACAAGGTGGCGGTCGTTCTAATCGTGGCAATCATTCCCGTGGCAGGGGACGTGGTCACAATCGCAGACCACCTCATTGTCAGTTATGTCTAACAAATGGCCATTATGCCACTACGTGTCCAAGTCTTTATACTTATGCTACTCAAGCCTCGCCTTCTTCGGATGAATCTTTAGCAAAAGCTTTCCATGCGCAATGCCATGTTAACACCAATACTCCCAATTGGCATGTTGACTCGGGAGCTACGGATCACATGACTCCTGCTTGTGACTCTCTCCACCATTCATCTCCTTATCCAGGTAATGCTAAAGTCATGTTTGGAAATGGTAAGACGCTTCCAATTACTCATACGGGCTCAACAACTGTTTCACATGATATTCCTTTAAGAAATGTTCTTGTTATTCCTAAACTTAACAAGAAATTGCTTTCTGTGAGTAAGCTAACAACTGACCATCCCGTTGATGTTTTATTTTCTCAACCATTTTTTTATATTCATGATCGGAAAACAAAACGGGTTCTCGCTAGAGGTCGCTGTGAACATGGACTTTATGTGCTCAAAGATGAACCTACTGCTTTCATTGCTACGGCTAAAGTTATAAAACCAGCCTCTTATGAGTTATGGCATGCTCGCTTAGGCCACGTTTCATTTGATGTAATTTCTACTTTGAATAAGTTGGGTGTTTTATCTATTACGTCATTGTTACCAAAACCTATTCTTTGCACACCATGCCAACTTGCTAAAGGACAACGATTACCTTTTACTATTAATGCTAAACGTTCTTCTCATCCTTTAGACTTGATTCATTGTGATCTATGGGGACCGGCTCCTATTTGTTCGAAAGATGGATATCGATATTATGTTGCTTTTATTGACGATTATTCCAGGTTTACGTGGCTTTATCCTCTCAAAACAAAAACAGGGTTTTATTCGGTTCTCCCCGTGTTTATAAATCTGGTTCAAACCCAATGCTCACGAAAAATCAAAACCTTTCAAAGTGATGGTGGCACCGAATTTGTAAACCAAATTGTTCGCAAAATCTTTGAAGACAATGGCACGTTTCATCGGTTTTCATGTCCGTACACACCACAACAAAATGGTCGAGCAGAAAGAAAGCATCGACATATTGTAGAAACCGGTCTTGCTATGCTATTTAATGCTCATGTTCCGGCTAGCTATTGGGTGGATGCATTTACTACGGCAACATTTATTATAAATAGATTGCCCACACCTTTATTGAAGAACAAGTCTCCCTTTGAGCTGCTATTTAATCAGCATCCTCAATATGATAATTTTCGCACCTATGGTTGCCAAGTCTTTCCTTATTTGCGTGACTATTCCCAACACAAACTTGAACCAAGAAGCATTCCGTGTATTTTCATTGGGTATAGCCTGCAACACAAAGGGTATCGATGTCTCGATCCAACTACTTCCCGTGTTTTTGTTACTCGTCATGCTCGCTTCAATGAAACGGTTTTTCCATTCATTGGTTCATCATGTAATCCTAACATTAGCACCTTGGAGCTCACTACCTTTCTTCCAGATGTTCCCCAATCACCAAGCTCTCCTGCCTTGAAGCAAAATGCAACGCCCAAAACCCAACCAACCTCGGGCCCAACACCATGTTCATTATGCAGGTCATCTGATCCAAATCAGGCTGCTCAGGTCCACACACCTAACCCCATTACATCCCAACATTCTCTTGGTGTCCAAGATACAATTTCAGTCCATCATTCAGATCAGGTACACATCCCAGCCAATGATTCAGATCTGGTTCACGTTTCTGATCCAGAAAATCATCCATTAGCCACTCACATTGCTCCTGATCAGCCGACTACAGGATCTTCTACTTCTTCTCACCCGATGACAACACGTTCAAAGGCAGGTATTTTCAAGCACAAACATCATGCTGATCTTGCTTCACTTACTACTCATCCTCTCCATGTTGCTTTATTATCCACTACCGAACCTCGTGGATTCAAAACAGCCGCAAAGGATCCTAAATGGATGGAAGCCATGAATGAGGAGTTTCAAGCCTTACAACAAAATCAAACATGGGTCTTAGTCCCACGTCCTGGTTCCGCAAATATTATTGGTTCCAAATGGGTTTACCGTATCAAATATAATTCGGATGGAACAATTGAACGATACAAAGCCCGTTTAGTCGCCCAAGGTTGCAGTCAAATTCCGGGACTCGACTACTATCACACGTTCAGTCCCGTTGTTAAAGCATCCACCGTTCGCATTGTGATATCTCTTGCCGTATTGCATAAATGGAAGTTGCACCAACTTGATGTCAAAAATGCGTTTTTAAACGGTCACTTAAATGAGACAGTTTTTATGGAACAACCTCCTGGCTTCCTTAATCATCAATATCCAAATCATGTTTGCAAATTATCCAAGGCACTTTATGGATTAAAACAAGCACCTCGGGCTTGGTTTCAACGGTTGAGCACTTTTCTTCTTTCTTATGGCTTTACATGCAGTCGGGCAGACACGTCTCTCTTCGTGTTCACTAGTGATACTTGCATCATGTACTTACTCGTCTATGTTGATGATCTTATTCTTACAGGAAATGATGAATCTGTCATTGCCACATTTACTTCCCGTCTTAATCATGAATTTGCCATCAAAGACCTTGGCGCTCTTAACTATTTTTTGGGACTCGAAGTCGCTTACACGGACAATGGTTTGTTTCTCACCCAATCCAAGTATGCTCGTGACATACTCAAACGAGCCGATCTTTATGATTCCAAGCCAGTTAGCACACCTCTTGCTACTCATGTCTCATTTACTGCTGATGGTATACCTTATTCAGATTCAACTCTTTACCGCTCATTAGTTGGGGCTCTTCAATATTTAACGATCACAAGACCTGATTTATCCTACGCTGTTAATCAAGTTTCACAATTCCTACATGCCCCAACTATTGCGCATTTTCAGTCCGTCAAAAGAATTCTTCGGTATGTCAAAGGCACCATCTCATTTGGTCTCACTTTCAGTAGGCCTCACACAAACACGATCATCGGGTATTCTGATGCCGATTGGGCTCGTTGCCTGGACACGCGTCGCTCTACCTATGGCTATTCGATCTATCTAGGCGGTAATCTTGTGTCTTGGAGTGCCAAAAAGCAACCAACTGTCTCCCGCTCTAGTTGTGAATCTGAATATCGGGCTATGGCCAATACCGCTGCCGAGATTGTATGGATCACTCATCTTCTACAGGAATTACATGCATTACCTCCTGATCGGCCCACTCTCCTGTGTGACAATAAGAGTGCCTTGTTCATGACTCAGAATCCGGTATCTCATAAGCGTGCAAAACACATTGATCTCGACTATCATTTTATTCGTGAACTTGTACACTCTGGCAAACTGTATACGAAGTTTGTTCCAACCAATCTTCAGGTGGCAGATATTTTCACCAAAAGTCTTCCGCGATCTCAGTTTGAAACCTTTCGTACCATGCTACGTCTTGGACCGCCACCATTTCGATTGAAGGGGGATATTAACGGATAACTACAACATTTATTGTATTTATTTATTTTCCTTAATCATAGGCATTTAGTTAAATCAATCTCCTTAATCATAGGAGTGATATTTGTAAACATTGTTGTATTATCCCTATATATACAGATTCTCACCTCATTGGTTTTATGAGGTCATTTGAATAATATTCTTACAGTAATTTTTCAAAGAAAATAATATGGACTAAATCAATATATAAAAAAAATTACGAATTGTTTTGAAGATTAAATAGTTGATTGGTAATTTTCATACTAAATGGTTAGAAAGGCTCATCTAATTTGACAAACTGTGTGGGAAGTTTAACGCGTCGTTGGTCGAACCCGACTAAAGAAGGAAGTCAAGCTTCAAGCTGACCGAACTCTCGGCTTGCTTGTGCGTCAAATTGGAGTTACCTATGACTGTTTAAAGGTACAAAATTACTTTTTAAGGTTGATTTGCCTCAATTCCCCATCCGAAACACTAAGTTGAAAGACTTATGCAAAAGTACGGTGTGGACGATAATTGTGGGCACTTCTTTAATTGGTTCATCTAATGCCTATGTCGAACCAACGTATATAAGAACCACATTCATAAAGACAGCAAGATGCCTCATATCCTTAGATTCTGAATAATTGTAAAAATAATCATGAGGTATATATAAATGAGGATCCATTTCAAAACCTCTAATTGCTAAGATACATTCTCAACGTCTTTATTTGAATCTTTTAAAAGAGGTCTTAGAGAATTCTGAATGATATGATGCCTCCTTAAAAGCCAATAGTTTGAGCTTGTGATCCTTTTACCAAAAGAGTAAACCTGTAGGTTAGAATGAGTTTCTTTTGAAAAAGAGGCTCATAAGGACAAAAAAGTATACATATTAATGCAGACTGATTAAAGAATTTTGATCTTACCAGCAATAGGCTAATGATAAAATCTCTCTTTTTTGCACGTATTAATTCATATAAAGATAACTAATTCATACATGATTTCTTGAATCTTTAAAAAGGTCCAAATTAAGTGTACCATAAACACTTTCTGGATTAATTTTACCTGGCGAGGACGATGAGTAATCATAAAGGGTTATGAGTCTATATTTGAAATATGGCAATTAAAATTTAAGACTCTTTCCTTAATGATTACATTTGCGAGGACGGTGTGTAATCAAAAGGGGTTAAAAATCTTTATATAGCATACAAGATAAAAGAATCCAAGTATGGATTGGATCATGCATTCTTGACTGAGATCTTAAGTTTCATCACACATATATTTCTGATAAATTAAGAATGACTCCAGATACATCGGACATATGAGTGAGAGCACCATGTTTGTTTATCTAAATTCATTATGTTGTATGACATATCGAAGTATCATTCCTCATATCTAGATATTAATCCATAAGATCGAATGAATCTTCTCTTGAGAATCTAGGAAAAAACAAACGACCTTGGAAATAAATTATATAATTAAGATAAACGTAATAGCGAAATTAAGTACCACCCAATGCGCAATATGTCCATTGAAGCAAGTCTTAAATGATATATTTCACTTGAGATAATTTAGTACATTGGATGGAAACCTTGTATTTTTACTAAAGGGTTCATCATGTATATATATTATATGTTGTATGTGACTGGTTGTTACTTTCACGATAGCAAGACCAGCTAACCAACAACTGTAATCTAATTGAGAGTATTACATGACTGTAAAACAATTGTATAAGATTATAAAGCACAGCGTTGTATGTGTTAACTAGATGCAAGAGAATAATCAATTCTAGGTTGAAAAAAGGATTTTATCATTTATGAAAAATCTACTACTAGATTATGATCAGCTAAGAGCATTGTTGCGTAACACATTAAAGACGAATGAGAATACATTTACATTTTAAGAAACCTGTAAAGAAGACTGATCTGAGATAGGTATGTTGTTTAACTCAAATACCGCTATAAAAGGTACTAATTACCTTTCCATAACAAATACAATGACTCTTGCAATAGTATCACGGGAACCATAAGACAACTCATGGTTTTTATTCCAATCTTTCACAATTATGTGAATTTCTTCACTATTATGCTGTGAATATTGAAACAAGTATTTCATTCGAAAAGATTTTACTCAGATTGCCTATTTAGTTTTCTTGCAAAAAAAAGTTTGAGAATGTTTGAAACATTAGAATTCCACCGTACTAAACTAGTCTCATGCATAAAGTTTTTATTAGTATTTGGATAATTTAGGAATGTAAGACAAATATTTCTACTTTGCTAAGATGAATAAAGATACTTGGTAGTTGTTCTTTAATCCATATCAAATTGTTATGCTTATATTTGCATGTTTAATCCAGGAATGATTTCATATCATCTAAATATGTCCATTGTCGGGTTAACAATAATGGAAATTGTTTATGTAAGGCATTATCGAGTTGTTGGTTTATATCGTGAATATATGGATGAGTGTTTTCCCGCCAACTCATATGCTATTATCACAAGGGATGCATATTTTGATACCCAACCTTCGAGCAATTACTTTTGGATCCATGGTCATGATAAAATGTCAAAAATGGTTTAAAATTAGTCCTGAGACTTGAGATGCAAGCAAGTTCTGTATGTAGTAGGCATATCTCTCTGTGCTAATAACCCAACGCTGTCCCTGGAAAACAAGGTAGTTATAAAAGCTATTTTTCGGAAGTGTATGTAGAAGGCAGCAACCACGCAACACTTGTAGTCAATAAAGGATTTGTTCCCCCACTTGATTGTGTGAATGAAAGAACTCCATTAGGGCCCTCACTCCCGATTTTAAATCAGATAATTAATGTGGCCCGCACCCAAAGGTAATGCAAGATGATTCTTAATTACAATTGTATATCTGACTTATTTCTATAACGAGAAACATAATGTTAAACTATATGTGAATGCTTCAGATCCATATCCCAATGGTTTAACGGTATCTATTAACAAATGGATGATTATAAAGCAATAATTTATAACCATTAAATAGCAGAGAGATGATTTTTATGAAAACTCTTATCCTCATAAATATTCCTAATGAAAAAAAAATTGTGTTGGTTTGCAAGACTTTGCCAAATATAGAATATATAGTGTTCTAATGCTACACCAACTCCCAAGTGGGAAGCTTTTGGATTATGGGTAGTCGATTACATTATATATTACAGAATATTGCGAGCCTATTGGGGGCACACCACGATAATACTAAAAGCGAGAACCACGTTTTATACTCACATTAATATAAACCAAGGACATAAAATGCAACAAAACCCAAACCCCAAGCACCCCAAGGTGTGTGGCCGTGTTTCCTATGGAGTGAATAAAGAGAAGGTTATTTGAGTGTGTTAACAAGGACAAAGAAAAGGCTTGTGATAATATGTAGTGACTTTTGGTTCTTCTATAGTACTATCACAAACCAGGGTAGCATGCTTAAAAATCCTCCTCATCCTATTCATTTACATGTGCCTAACTCTCTCATAAAACCTTTCAACAGAAAATCGTTCGAGTTCTTTTCTTTTGATTTCCAGCCGAATTCCATAATACCCCATCAATGGGATGAGGTTTTGATTTTCGTACAAAATTAGGTTTTTATGGAATCCCTAAATACGGCTTCCTGTTTTTTTCGGTTTACTAATTCACGAGTTTGGCTTGGTATAATCTGGGATATTATACAAAGGTTGTTACGTTTGTGAAGTCTTTAAAGTCTAGCTAAGCTACGTGTTTGTTGACGTGACTACGTGACTGTGTGAGCAACCGTAAAGGCAATTTACTTTAATTGCTTGTTTCGTTTTCTTGATCAATTATCAAAGAGGTACGCATTTTCTTTTACTTCTTATTTAAGTGTTAACCATATGCTATTACTAGATCCAAATCTGCTGCGTACTCGTGGCTAAACTAGTTACCTAGGTACATAAATCCCAACAAGGGATTGTGATGTTATGGCGCTCGGTTGAAAAAATGAGTCGCCGACATTGGTGGGTCGAGGAAAATGAAAGGAATAATCATGTATTGTCAATATGTCGAGTATCATGTTGATAAAATGTTAATCTCAATATAAGTACGATATATACATTAAAAAAGCCTTTTATACTATGTGATTTAAGTGACCAAGTTTATAAATCTTGTAAACTTAGTCGATTACAATTTACCTATAACATACAAAGGATACCTACATAGAAATGTCGATATCACGTACTACATACCAATAAGCTAATGATACAAAAACTAGTGTATCGAGATCTTTTAACGCTTTACCCTTCATCGACCAATGGCACTACTCTTTCCCGTCAGCGGAGAAGCAAACTCCGAACCAAATCCATCTCGTGAAGGCGACCCCAGCGGAGTAAAATACATAGGCGAATCACACGGAGACAATGACAACACTGTCTTTTTATCCTCAACTTCCATTTCAGCCTTTGCAGCTCTTTCAGCAGCCTTTTCTAACTCAAGACACTCTTGCAACGACACTTTTTCTGTCATTGTTGTATCGACTGAGTCGACGATGGATATAGACGATGATTCAACGTCCTCTCTATCGTCTTCTTTTATTGTGCAAAGAATTCTTGATGGCCCATTTGCTTCTAGAAGCTTAAAAACATCGATTGCTTCGTCGTTGCTGGTGGATGGCCCGTTTGGGTTTTGGGTTGGAGCTGTTTCGGATGGCTCGACACGAGTCTTGGCTTTCAAGCAAAAGAATAATAGTAACTCTTTGGCTGTATAGTCGGATGTAGGAAGTGTTGGATCTAGAAAAAAAAATCATGTGTCATCATAAGTTACCATATCATATCATACTCTAGAATTAAATAAAACTAGGAACATAACATATTATCTAGGAATACAAAAACTTATTGCAAACTATTAACTATATATACAGTGTCATGAAATAAATAAAGCGCAACTAGATACTTTATATGCATATATGTACTTTACCAAAAGAATTGTCAACAATCAAAAAATCTCATTTTGGTTGTATAAATGTATTTTTCATAGCAAACATATTTTAGGTGTTTGGAGTATTTATTTCAATTTGTTTATCTGCTCATTAATCAAGTGCTTATTACTCCAAAATAAATAAGCACTTTAACTCAAGACTTAAGAGCCTTTAGCTGCCTTAGAAGTTAGAAACAAGCATATAAGCAGTCACAAACACCTCTAAACTGCCTGTTTATGTACATGAAATTTCACTAGTTGTTTCAGAATTTGCTTATCTTCAAAAAGCTTTATAAGATAAACAGTTTTATCGAAACACTTAAAACACGTACACTCTAAACTGCTACTTTTTTTTTGTAACCATGGTTTCTGATCTTTTGGCCGACTAATTCACGGGGATTGAACTCAAAACTTACCTTCTGAGGTAAGAGGTTGGGACTGTTGAAGCCGGCTAGAACGACGACGCCAGAGGACGAAGACGAGCTCGGCGATGAGAATTACAACTGAGACTACAAAGATTATGGTTAGAGCAGTGGCGAGCTTGCCTACGCTCATTTTGTTGAGTTTTTATAAAAAATGGAACATGACAAAAATGAAAATCTTTTTTGTAGGAGTTAAGGATTGGAGGAAACTGGCTACTTGTGAGTTACCGGCTGCTTTCAATTTCACCTTTTAGTATTTTTGAATTATGTTGGCGCATGATAAAAGAGAAAACATTCATCATAGGAAATCCAATAAGATTATCAAATTTCTACTTATGTGCACACATGATATAATGTTTAAACTTGTAAGTGAAACACTAATGATCACCTTATCTTATATTCTTATTATTAATTATTATCATTATTAATGGTTTTTATTTCTTTTCCTTTGACAAAATAATATAATACTCGTATATAGATAGACAAGACTCTTCACCAAAAGTTGAAAGAGCTCAAAAAATACAACACAAAAGTGCATGTCATTGAAAGCAAACATTTGAAAATAAAGAAATGTTAAAACTACATAAATTCAAAAAAAAAATATCCACACAATAATATGTTATATTTATTTGTAAAAGTATATAAAAGAGATAATTTAATAGAAAGAAAGAGAATGCAATAGCTAGGTAACATGTCATCGTGTAAATATTTTTATAAAAATTTTGTAGTTCTAACATTGATTATGAATAAATAACAGCTACAATATTAAATTTTGAAACTAGTGAACACGCGCATCGAAAAAAGCCAAGGGACCATTAATAGTTAAGACTAAAAAAGCCAAGGGACCTATGGATATCGCACATTCATAGCGAACGTTCAATTATAAGGAAACAAGTTTTGAGTTTTATGTTATACAATTATCGTAATTAATAAAGATATTTTTTAAAAGGATGTACATGTGGCTTAGGGATTATCATCGGGTCAAATCTAGATTTGGACTAGTACCGAAATTGATACTCCTTATAACAGATACGATGTAGTGAAACTCGAGTCAGACCATGTTAAACCCGTATGCTTTTTAAACAATGCATGTTCTACACTAAATCCTAAATTGACTACGAGATTATGGTTTGAGTAAATTGCAAAAATCGTTCTTGTGGTTTAGTCAAATTGCACGTTTCGTCCGTATGGTTCGAAAATTGCAGGCAACGTTCTTGTAGGGAAACTTTGGGTTCATTTTCGTCTTTGGTCAAACTGAAATGACTGAAATACCCTTCGTATTAGTGATTAGTGAAAAAAAGAACACAGGGGTATTTCAATCATTTCAGTTTGACCAAGGACGAAAATGAACTCAAAGTTTCCCCCACAAAGACGTTGCCTGCAATTTCTGAACCATAACGGACGAAACGTGCAATTTGACCAAACCACAAGGACGATTTTTGCAATTTACTCTTATGGTTTTCTACTCTATATAACGTGCCTAGATGGCCAGGTTTGGTCGATGTTATTATCAGTTTTATCCCAAGTTACCACATACACTTATAAAGTGTTGCGGTGTTATAAGCTCAAACATACGGGGTAACGCTGTGATTGCTTATTTTCCAAAGGTTTGGTTCCGTCTTGGCCGGACCAAAACACTAAATGGCTTTCGGAAAAGCAAACCTAATATAACTGATTTATGTCGGTCTTAAGTCTTAACAGTGAAGATTGTTTATGTAGTCGATTTTTGGGACTTGTCGGTGACATGAAAAGGTCCTGTGGTTATGTTGGTGAAAAAACTCAGAAAGACATAGGTGTAGAACTGTAGAAGACTAATGAGATAGGGCCTCTTATTATGTAAGACATTAAAGAGAGTAGGGGCCTTTGTTTTGGAAGACTTGAGCTAAATTTAGTTAAACATTTATTATTACTGTATATAATTTAATTTTCAAAGTTACACTTAAATGAAGAGACAGAAGTGAAATATGAAGCAACTGTAGCATGTATAAATTTAGACCTCTATAAGGTAGACTAAGGTGAATTCGAATCACAACTCAAAGCCTGAGTATTTAAGCAACAAAAAGATTAAGGGTGTGTTTGGTTTGGTGCTTGGAATGAAAACATTCCCTTATGTAATCTAACACACCCTAATTTTCCACTAATTTACATATCAAGGTTCAAATACTTATAGAAGTCACTGACATACTGTATAAAAAATTTAGCCTAAGTCGGCTCGTTATAGATAATTAATTTGAACGCACAAGTGTACAAAAGATGCAAAGCATCCATTTATTATACCAAATACTTTATCAGTAGGGTACAATTGTTTAACAAGTTTTTTTAGCCCAAAAAATAAAATACTCTCGTCATCCACTTTCACACGTTCAATTTTTATGTCATAAGTGTACCCATTTTATATTGCTGCAAAGTATTCCTTGCTGAGTTTAGGGTCTGGCTTCATTGACTTCTCCCCAGGCTTCCATCCAGCTGGGCATACTTCATCTGGGTTCTCTTGTACAAATTGCAGTGCCTGCAGAGCAAACACCGATAACACGTATTAAAAAACTAGCAAGTTTGACCATGTGAAGCAATTCTTGTTAGTAAAACTACATAGTTTGACCTAAACAAACAGTTTCTTTAGACTATGCGTCAAGTTAAAAACTAAAATGTTCTTGGAAATTATGTAACTAGTTACTTGGTCATGGTCAAACTGTGCATGTTCAAAATAAGATTTCCCAAAAACAAAATGTTACAACTTTTGAAGGAAAACGGGTGTAATATGGTAATTATCTACCTGAAGCGTTCTCATTGTTTCATCGACACTTCTGCCGATTGCAAGATTGTTTATTGTCGAGTGTTGAATAACACCTTCCTTGTCAATTATAAAAAGCCCTCTCAATGCTACTCCCTGAAATATGGGAGATCAACGAAGCATATAATGTTCAGAAATTGTAAAAATTGTTATGACAATACAAAATATTGTGGGGTATTTAAGTAAACATACAAAAGAAAACTTTAGCATACTATACACACAGGCGTACCTGGTCTTCGATTAACACATTAAAAGATTTTGAAATGGATTTGGTCACATCAGAAATCAATGGGTAGTTCAGATCACCAAGACCGCCGGACTTTCTGTCTGTTTGAACCCATGCAAGATGGGAGAACTACAAAAACGTACACGATACCGTCGTCAGAAAATACACCCATTAACCACAACGTTTAAGAATTTTCACAGCCAATACTACACACAGAATAAAGGGAGGTTAATAGGGATGCCTACCACACTGTCTACAGAAACCCCCAATACTTCAGTGTTTAACTTCTCAAATTCAGCATGACGGTCACTGAAAGCAGTGATCTCTGCGTATCAGAAACAAAATGAATGAAATGAGAAAATAATATCCAGCCGTTGCTTCTAAGATGATGCAATTATGCAAGTGACGAAAAAAATACTATTAAAATACAGAAGTAATGTGAGACTCACCAGTTGGACAAACGAAAGTGAAGTCAAGAGGGTAGAAGAAGAGAACCACATATTTCTTCCCAATATATTCACTTAGCTTAACCTGCGTGCGCATACTTCGTAGAGTTAAAGAGCTTAACGGTATTTTCAAACCTACCAGTTAATTAAAAAAGGGATAATACAGATCTCTTCAATTACCTTAATAAACTCTTGATCAAAAACAGCTTCTGCTTCGAAATCTGGTGCCTGATTTCCAACTAGTGGTAATCCCTGCATACAGAAATGGTAAAATATGAGATTAAATATAGAAAAAATTACTGTCACTTCCCATAATAATATTAAAATGTCAGGAAAACTTGGTTTGTTTTCCTATATGTTTGCTTACGGTAAGTAAACAATTTCCTAAAATTCATTTGTATTGTGGAAACTTCAAAAGAACACGACTTGAGACAGGGTAAGTAGCTGATGGCTAATGTCTACATAGATCTGCCAACAATCATAATAAACAATACTATATCCGTCCCAAAATATTTGTATTGTTTCTACCAGGCAATTAATGCAAGAAAAGAGCTCAAACAATTATCAGAAGTTTAGAAAATCCTTCGATTAATATCAAAAAGACAAATCATATGGATTGAATCAAGGTGCAACTCGCTATTATCTTTTATGATGACTAGATGACAGGGCAAACTGAGCTTCAATAGCTTGTAGAATCCCCATACTGGGTGCTCACTGATACAAGTTTTTCAATGGTGTCGCAGGATGCATAACCCATGTAGTTTGGACGATATCCCAAAATGATTGACCAGGAATTGGCGTAAATATGAGATGGGGATACAAAAGAAGAAATTTGTGCCTTTGACATTAGAAACAGAGACTTGAAAAGAAAATAAAAACAAGGTTTATAGTTATATAAGATGATTAAATAAAAAAGATAACCTTAGGTAGGGACTAATATCAACGCATCAAGTAACAACAACTACAGAAAGAAAAAAAAGTAGCTTTTCCTGACGTTTTGGACAAATATGAATACACCAGCTAAAGTAACAACACAATCGGGTTTTAAGGTGCTCTTTTTTAGAGTAACAAATTCCATGCATGAATTAAGATTTTCCAACTCCCTGTATCCATGTCTCATGCCCCATATGCTTATATAAGGCCTTAAAACATAGAGGACAAACACGTAATACTCTAATAAAAAGTCCCTAAAATATGATTGCGTTTATTTGAGGAAAATCACATTGGTACCTGTTACAATCATTACGAAGACATATGGTAAAAATATTGGAAGGTTATTTTCATAAAAGTTGATGCATATGTTACAACCTCCATCCGGGAATATGTTTCCACATATGATCTTTTAAATGTCAACCCGTGTATTCTTCAACTCAAATATTTATAATAATTAACATAATAAGTGTGCAAAGAATGTTAACAATCATAGTTAACTATATAAACAGTTTCATATACTGTGTATAATCATCATGGAGATGAAAAGCTAAAAAATATGGTCAAACTATCATTTCAAAAGCACTGTCCTTGACATCCAAAGTGGAGTCATCGTTCGAAAACTTATATCAGTGTTCCAAGAACCAACGCTAGTTTTAACAATATTTGAATAATATCAGACTACCGGGTCCTTTCTAATAATTGAGATAAACTATTTTTCATAGCAAGTTTAACCACAACATCACCACATACACCACTAGTGCCCTTTCATATGTTCAGAAATGTTATAAAAACGCAACACCGCCTATCACAATGTTCTTCTTTTCTCATCTTCTTAATGTAGAGCATACCAAGACACTCGTATTTTCATAACTAGCATATAAACAAGTAGAATCAATCAATACTATACATCTGGTTTAGAGTTGTTCAAAACTCATGGGTAGCCTAGTTGTAAAAGTTTGTGACTATCATCACTAAAATTTGAGAGGTCTCAAGTTCAATTCCTCATAGGTGCAAACAACTCTCGAGTAGCTGTGCCACCCTTCCTGGAAAGGGGGGGCTTTACCCGATTTGAAACCTCATGGATTAGTCGGCCAAAAGGTTTGAAAGTTGAAACCATGGTTACCCAATAAAAAAAACTTATAATCAAGTTAACAATATCCACTCGAAAGCGGTTAAAGAAGAATAATATAAGCACATACTTACTTACATCTTTTAGGGGGTGTCTGGATTAGCTTATTTGATTTGCTTATTGGCTTATATTAAAAAATGGAAAAAACCAATAAGCTCGTTTTTTTATGGCTTATGTACCCATCAAGTATATAACCTAACAAGCCATATGAATTGAGCTTATTGGTTTTTTCCAATTTTGAATATAAGCCGATAAGCAAATCAAAAAGGCGAGAATCCAAACACCTCCTTAAGGATATAAGGATATAAGTGCTTAAGTTATTCTACTTTAACCGCTTTCGAGTGGATATTGTTTTGAAATTAAAATCCCAAAAAGTCTCACTCACTCAGTCACATTGGCAAATTACAACATAAACACAAAATAAAATACTTTTTGAAAAAACTTACAGCCTTAACAACGAATCCGTTACGACGTCCGGCGTTGACCGGGAGGACGGAAACGGTGGAGCGTAACGAAGTTGATCGGAAGTTAACGGCGTTAGATTTTGAAAAGCTTAGGGTTTGAGTGATGATTGATGATGATGATGATTTGGGGGAAATGTAAGGGTTTGATGATGAGAAAAGAGCAGTAGTTGTTGATGATGCACAAGCCATGTTGTTTGGTTTTTGACTATGTGTTTTTTTAGGGTTTATGTTATGATGGGTGAGTGATGATGAGATAAGTCTAAGATATGAGTGTGTGTACAAAAGTGTTACAGTTGTTGACCTTGGGTGGAGTGTCATGTAGCAAGACTTGTTGACTTTAAGTCAAACATAACATCTTATGTTGTATTACTATGGGAGTGCTTGTTTCGGTTTATACGTGAGCTTAGAGTAAAGGGTGCGGTGACGAGAATGACTCGTCACCTCACTATATCTCTTCTTTACTTGCTAGCCATCACACCATCTCACTTTTTCATTTCATATTTTTTGGGTATCTCATCAGTGCAGTGGCGAGATAAATTAAAAAAAAAACTTTTTTTTATTATTATATTTTATAATGTATGTGTTTGTGTGTGAGTGATGGGGCCCAAATGAAAAGGTATGGGTGTGTTATGAGTGAAGATGTATTTTTGAGTGAGAGTGAAATGCTGATGTGGCAGGCTGTGGGGCCCGTTTCGTTTTGTGGCTTAAGCCACCATACCCCTTACTCTTATAAACTTATTTGATTTTGGCTTATATAACATAAGCCGAAAGATTGAGGCTTATGTTATATAAGTCGATATCAAATAAGTTCATACGCTCACATATAAGCTCAGACAAACACACCCTATGAGTAGAGTCGATAAAGATGATAAGCTTATAAAAGTATAGCTGCTATGGTTTTTTTTGAACGGCGACTTTTATTAAGAAAAACTAGCAAGGAGCTAGAAATTACAAAGAAATAAGAGACGGGTTTTTATACCAATCGTCCCAGCTAAACAAAGTATTGCATCTATACCGACACCAGTAATAAGAACTACAAATAATCTCATCAAAAAACGTCTCCTTAGATTTGGGCTTGGCCTCGAACATCTTCTTATTACGAAAATTCCATAGAAGCCTAGAAGCCAACCACATCAAAAATTAAATCCTTGGAAACATGCTTATTATTCTTCTACGCAGTTTTACATTATCAGTCCAAGACATCCATTCTTCCGTAAGAGATAATATCCAAAAAAAGGCACGTCCCACCACCGATTTATTAATTTAGAAATCTTCTTTGCCGTGTTACAAGCGAAGAACAAATGATCATTGGTTTTCAATCCCACATCACAATTCACACAAGATGAGACTCAAAACTATACCACGTCTGGAAATGGTTTAAATCTAGTAGGTTAAGGATTCGTCATTACCTTCCAAGCTAGGTGTTGCACTTTGTTGGAGAACATATCTGAATCCACCTAGTTTAGATCACCTTTCGGAAGTAATCGCGAATCTATCATTAACTTTTCCTTGACGAAGCCACTTTATAAACCACCGAATGTTCAATGTCCAAGACCAATAATCAGGAGACTGAGTAAAGCACCAGCAGGTTAATCACTACTTTCGCTAACTCTTCAACTTGAGTGGAGTTCCAACCCTCCCTCTCGGATGTCTAACGAAACGAATGGAAAGACTTAGGAAGCGCAAGATTTTGACTCTACTGTAATTTGTTTGCTGTTTTCGAGAGCAAACGTCTCATAGGGAATCTATTCTTAAGCTTGCCCCCATCACACCACAACACACGTCATCCCAGAATAACGTCGAAAGGCCATCCCCAAGTTTTCTCTTCATGAACAAAAAGCATACAGGATTAATACCCTTTTCCTCAGCCCTCCTATCCTCTTTAATAATAATTATCCAACATGATTGCTCTCCTTTAACACCCGAAATCTCATCAATCTTTCCCATTTGGGCACCGTGTATAGCCTTGATAACACAGACCAAAAGCGTAGGCACAAAGGCCTAAAAATCCCAAAACCCATTTAAATATCAAACCTCTATTAAGAGAGCATAAAGACAAAAATACCTAGATACCACCTTTATCTTTAGGAGCAAGAAGCCTTCTTCCATTGAACCCAACACGAAGCTTTTTTTTACCCGAACACATCATGACATGTTGAAGAATTTACTTCGGAAAGATCCTATCCAAATTTGAATGACACCTGCAGTAACATAAACATTGACATGTGAAAAATAGGCATCGATCCAAGTACCGAAATGATTAACAATGAGCCGCCCTCCAATCGATAAAATTTCATCTACCATCAAGATAGACGTCTTCTAATTCATCAATAAATGTCCTTCCAAGATTGAATTTTATTCATGTCCCCCCCCGTCCAACATAAGAACCAAAGATATAAAAAAGATCTTTAAGAACAAACATCCGAAATTTGGTCGCCGGAAACGAGAGACTTTAACCCATATATCAACTTCAATCCCAGTGATTAGCTTTTGCACAAATTAGATTTTAAAAAACCTGAATACTTAATGAAAACAATCAAGAAACAAGGAAGAGAAGTTATTATACTTTCGCTCCATTTCACCTATAAAAACCAAAACCGCATCATTCCGCATAGAACATGTTGCGAGAAGATTAACCAAACCACCAACACGTACCATGGAAACATGCCCGCATCAACCACTCTTTGAAATGAAATATGGAGACTTTCCAATATTAATAAGAATAAAAAAAGGAGATAAACACGGATCACCATATTAAGACCTCTACAAATGGAAACACGTCGGATGGACTAGCCATATGATAATGATAGACCCATTCCGAAGAATGAAGACACCAATGAAACCATTTTCTCCATTTAACCCCAAACCCACATGGCCTAAAACATCATCAAGGAAAATCCACTTACCGATTCCATATGCTTTTTCGAAAGTCCACTATGAAAAAAGAAGAGTTTGTTTTTTTCCTTCATTCTACACCAAGACATGACTTCATTAAAAATAAAAGGTGCCCCAACAGAATTTTGCCTACTATAATGAAAGCCGATTGAAACCCACATTAATAATATTCCCCCCAAGACATCAACACAGACGATTAGTTAAAACTTAGCAATGATTTTATAAAAGCCTACCAATGAGCTAATCAGTCTAAACCTTAACAAGATTAGCAATCCGGAATTTTTCCGGAATAAAGGCCATGAAAGATTAATTACACCCATTGGTGTTAAATCTGTAAATTTAAAAAAATACCACACCGCTTCACAAACAACCCTATCCACATGATTGCCAAAAGTGTCTGATAACAAAGCAAAACTGAATCCATCCGGACCCGGGGGCTATGGTCGGTACCACATTCCCAAACCGAATACTAAAATTCAATCATTAAAACCTCCCTCTCCATATGATCACTTTGCACATGAGAAATCTGAATAGAAAGTCAATACTAGTATAAGCAGCTATTTTTGTCCGGCATAACCAAAACATAGGTAAAATGTCGAAAAACTTTCTTTACATCATTCATTCGGGTTTACATCAAATCCAATTACCATCACCATGCAACCCCCCCCAAATAGATTTTTTGAATATTAACCCTTTTTGTTTAGAAACCAAATGAAAAAAACCGAAATTCTCAGCCCCCCCCCCTCCTTCTAACCGCCCGATTAATTTTAATTTTAGCCTTTTGAGCCTTTCCTTCGATTCTAAAATTATCTATCTTTTGATTTGATGAAGAATATCTAAGCGTGAATTGACCAGCTCTTCATGTCCAAGCCCTCTATCAATATCCAGATCAATATCCTCCAACATTTTTTTAAGTCTGAAGCTGATCTATTTATATTTTATTTTTTTTCTTACTTTCCCTTTTTTCTTTCCGGGTCCCCCGAAATTACTCTTATTCCAAATACGAATCTGATTCTTAAGATTTCTAAGTTTATTCATCAAACTTAGAAGAGCATTATTTCCCACCATAGGACTGTTTTTCCAAGTGTTCTCCACAAATGTGTTAAAACCATCCATCTCAAGCCAATGATGGAAAAAACGAAATGGAGTATGGTGCTACTATAAAAGACTCTCGCATCCACATTAAGTATGCGTGTTTCGTATCTTTACACTTTTTGACTTTTTATTTTTGGTACAACACAGTTTTTATTCCATACTTTTTGTCAATTTAATAATTTTTACTTGTTAAAATTTAAAATTTTTGTTTCGCACTTTCCGTTTCACGATTTTATAATATAGACAAAATTATAAATTATCTATATTAAAAAATTTTAAAAAACCGAAAAACGAGAAGGGTGTTACTTGTAAAAAGAGAGGTTCTAATAACAAACCCGTATATATTTGAGAACGCCCTCAAATTTACACGCAGCGGAACCAACATTGGGTGTTAAGTCATAGCACAACAACATAAAAATATAAATAACGACTCAAAAAGAGACGTTTTAAAACATCGTTCCATTCATAAAATATCAGAGTTTACTTCGTCCCACATAATCATTACCCCAAAATAATACAACATAAGTTTTAAACATTAATAAAAATATTTTTAGAGAATGGAACAAAAGATAAATTTCATAAAACTTTAGCGCTAACTCCCCTCGTTCGTTCCAAATCATCAACCTTGATTACCTGAGATAAAACACGTTAAAAAGTCAACGAAAACGTTGAGTGAATTCATAGAGTTTATATGAATAAAAGTTAGAACACAAGTATTATTATCATCGAGTAACTTGTAGATCAAACAAGTTATAAATCACTAATGCATTAAGCTCATGACACTGAAACGTTAACCAACATATAAAAATATGCATTGGGGAGCGTCTCAAGGTCTAGAAGACTCTTCTCATATCTATAAATAGTGGCGGTCTATCACACAGTAAATCATGTAGTTTAGGAGTAGCGTAGTCTAGCTTATTATGTAATCTTTAGCTTATTTCCAGCTTATTGTACTTCTTTAATGTTATTTCATAGCTTGTAAACATTTTACTATTAATAAAAGTCAATTTCCTTTAATTTTTTTGATGAATTAGAGCTTTTACTTTTATGCAATTTAACCAAAATGTGTTTTGATTTTACTTAATTAAGCTCAATAAGGTCTTATTACTTAATAAGCTATCATTTATTCAGTTAAGCTTGCTTTAAGCTTAACTGGATAAGCAGTTTCCTCAAATCTATTCAAATTGATTAAATAAGTCACTTGGAAGATAATCCAGAGAAGGAAGGGCTTATAGGGCTTATTCTTAGCTTATTCTTTAAGCTAGCATTGTAGATTAGCTCATTTGAGCATCTGTTTTAATCCCTGTTTAGCTGGGATAAAGGTACACATTTCTATTTCTATATTTTTAGCTTATTATCTACCCTGCTTATAATTCTGCTTATTTGTGCTTATAAATGTTTATATATGCTTATTTTGCCTTCTGTTAAGCTTATTTTGTTAGATTATAGCTTAGTTTTAAGTTTGAATTAAGTTTTGATAAAATCTGTCCACGTTAGTTAAATTTGCTTATTTTAGTTTAGCTTATTATGAGGTGCTTATTGATCCAAAGTCCTTGCTTATTTTTCATTGTTAAGTTTAGTTAATCATCTGTTTTCATAAATTAGGCCTTTTAAGAATTTGTTTAAGTTTAAAAATAAGATTTATAGTTTTAAAGGGGTGTTTGGCACAAGCAGTCTTAACATAGTTAAGACTACTTGTGTAGCTTTTAGGGTATCAAGCCAACTTTCATAAGCTCTAATTCAGTTTCAATGCAAGTTTTACAAGTCTTAGATTAGTTTTGTTCAAATTGAAGTTAGTTTAATCATTTTTTTAAAAGTTACTAGTCTTAAAGAGTTTCAATCAAATTATGAGCTGATTTCCTTAAAGTTTTATTTGAATGGTGGATTTTGTGTTTAATTTGTGTCTCAAATGCATCTCTAAGCATCTGTTTTGAGTCATCAAGCTTTGGTAATATCTTTTGAACATGTTTCATTCAAATCAGCATATGCGCATTTTTCAATTCTGTTTTATATTAGCTTGTGCTCATAGAAGTGATAATCTAGCTTAGTATGGATTGATTTTGCTTTTATTTTAGCTAATTTATTTGTTATGATATGTTCTAAGATTTAAGTTGAATTTGAGTCTTTATACTATCTGCAAGTAGTTTAGCAATTTTCTAAAATAGGCAAAAAATAAGTAGTTTGTCTGTCATTTTAATCTGTCTTTTTCTAGCTTATTTCTTTTACTTATTTGTTTAATTTTAGTTTTTAAATGTTCTTAGGGTCAAAGTCTCTAGCTGTTTTTGAGTTTTAGCTTTTCATTTAGCATATTGAGTCCTAGAATTAAGCTTAAAATCTGTCATTAAACTCAAAAAGTCCAAAAACATGTAGTATAGTCTGTCACTTTCTCCTCATTTTTAGCTTATTTTCTAAACCTTTTGCTCAATTCCTGGTTATTTGTGTTCCTTGAGTTCAGCTCTTTACCTGTCTTTAGCTTTTAAGCATTTTGATAGTGCTTATTAGTTCTTATTTTAGCCTAAATGTTTGGCAGAAAGTCCTTATGATCTATTTTTATGTTTGCTACCTAAATAGATTTAAGTGCTTTTCTAGCTTATTTTTTTGCTTATTTTTACTCCTTATTGCTTATTAAGTCAAGGTTAAGTTCTGTTTCTAGCTTATTTGTCTTTAGGTTAGCTTAATTTTTGTTTTTTAAGTCTAAGCAGTTTAGTTGAATGTCAAGTTTTGAAAAAAAAAACCTAACTGTCTTTTTCAAGTAGTTTTATCTAGCTTATTAATAAGTTTTAGCATAAAGTCTCTTTATTAAAGTTGCTTATTTTAGTCTAAAGTTTAGCTTTTTAAAAAAGAAAATGAAAAATAAAAAGATTTTGCAAAAAGGAAGGCCACTGGACTCGAACATGTGACCTCTCCTTCAACACACCTAAACTTTAACCAATGTGCCCTTGGGACTTTTCTGTTATAGTTTCTTTTAATTTATTTCTTATACACGTTTTAGTTATAGCTTATTTTGCTTAAATTGATTTTCCTGGCTTATTGGTTTAAGCTTATTCGGCCTTTTTCTTTTATAAATCACCTTTTTAGCTTATAGAATTTTTATAAATTTTCCCAAAATTTTAGGATTTAGTTTTATATTTTTAATTTAATTTTTAGTATTATTTACTTTTAAAAATAAAAAAAATAGTTTTAATAAAAAAATCCAAAAAATATTTTCTTTATTTTAAAAATTAGTATCATGCATTTTAGTTTAAGTAAGTTGCATTTTACGTTTTAAGAGTTTAATTTGATAATATTTTGTTTGTCCGTTAATCGTTAATTAATCGTTAAGTGTTTAATTGTCGTTAGGTTTTAATTGTGCCTTTAATTATCGTTTAGCTTGCCTTTATTTGCTTTCCATTTGCGTTATTAGAATTAGAAACCAAAACCAAATCTTTAATGACATTCAAGCTCGATTCCCGACATAAACGTGAATTTCCATTCACCTTTCACCGAGGAGAACGATACCCGTGTTGATTACTTATTATTCTTTCCTAAGAATAATTTGTATGATACTTTGCTTACGTATATGTATTATATTATATATATTTGAGGGTTATTTGTTTGATACGTATGAAAACGAATATCAAAATGGCGCCACTGCCGGGGAGAGGTGAAGCGATTTTTACGGGATTGTTTGTATTCGAGCCTTGAAGATCCTTTCCCTGTGAAAGTTTTCGTTTTATTTTATATAAAAATACAAAAAAAATTTACACTTCTATTTTTATTTTCTTTTATTTTAATATTAAAAATAACCGTGTGTTAATTGTCAAATCGGTCCACCTTTAGTAAACAAACTATAAGAGAGGTATAAGGATGGTCGATCCTACAAACTTCGACCCGAAAAGAGAAGGTTTTTAAAACGCTTTGCGCTTACCCGCTCATCCGCTTCTTTGTGCGTTTTCTAGAGAGCTACCGTGCACCTTTGACTATCAGTTACCAAAAATATTTTTCTTTCTTTAATATCTAATGTATTATTTTAAAAATCTATAAATAATCTTCTCTATCCTCTTATTCGTTTAATTCTTATTCTCTCTACCCTCTTCTCCGATAATTCTTCAAAATGTCTTGGTTTTCAAGATGCTCGTGGTGTGGAGGTCCGTTTAACAGTGAAAATTGTCGGCGTTGTACCAATGTGAGTTTCGAAGACGAGTTTGTCCGTAACCCCGATCCCATTTTAAATGATGAAACACCCGATTTTTCCTACCCACCTCCACAACCTCAAACATCTTCGCTCAACTAATTTCATTGTTTTCATTGTAAAGATCCGTTATAAGATGGTGTACGTTGTCAACGGTGTACTTGCAAGTGGTGTGGATATGCTCTTAGAGAAGGATCTTTTTGGATTTGCCCTTCAAGAGATGAAAATTTATCCATTGATGCTCCTAACTCTTTCAATGATCTTCCAAACGTTTTCACCCACCCTCTACAACCCCAGTACGAGCCATACTCGTGCGAGTTATGTGGAAATGATTCTCACCATGGTTATGATTGTGCACCACGGTTCCCGCTTGTCTATGAGCAGGAACCGTGCTACAATAAAAACTTTGGTGATAATTATTATCCACAAAATTCACCGAGTTTTCTACAACAATATCTTTGCTGTGAAAACTGTGGGGGTCCTCATGAAAGTTTTCAATGTCAACCGATGAATCAAAATTACTTTGAGCATAATTCTAACTATTCCAGTTTTGACCAACCCCTACAGTATTCCATCAATCATCGAGAAGACCTTAGTCAGCAAAGGATAAGTGATGTGCACATTAGATGGGATAAAATAGAAGAGTCACTTCTCAACATGATGCAATCATTTTGTGAAGTGGTAATTCAACAAAAGCAAGCGGCTAGCATCGATCAATCACCTCTTCAAGAAATGAGTATCCAAGATATGAAGGATCTAAAGCAGCATTATTTAGATGAAATGTTAAGTTTAAGTAATGACTTACAGATTAAAGATTATCGTAATGAGAAAATAAATATTCGTTTTAGAAGGGAATGTGAAAGTATGATTGATGAGCTTAAAGGTAAATTCAATAGAATGAGTATTGGGATTAAAAAAGAAAGAGCTTCAGCATCCAGAGCAGGTGGCTAATCTTAGTACTTATCCTTCGCAACGTTTCAAATATTTTTGCTATGATGACGATGATGACTATGATACGAGGAGAGTACTATTCCTTTGAATGAAATTGATTGTCAAATACCTATGTCTAATGCAATCACACCCGTTTTATCGACTATGGATCCCGAGGACTCTCTCATCACGGGGAATGAGGAACTTAGCACTATTCCTGAAAAGGAATCAAACGAATTCATAAAGTTTAGTGTTAAGGACCTTGTTCCAATCTCAAGTGAGTCCGAGGATACATCCGAGAGTGTTAGTGATTGTGATTTACCTTCGTGTGATGATTTCTCTCCCATTAACGTTTCTGAGGAAAATCCGTGACTTTCTCTAACCCTCTCTTCGATTCAAATGATGATTTTACCTCTAGTGATGACGAGTCACTATCCGATAACGTTCCAGAAGATAATGTTAAAATTTACTCGAACCCTCTTTTCGAATTCGATGACGAATACATCTCTAGTGACATAAATCCTCTTTTTGATGAGGTGTTAGAGGACATCGAGAGTAAGGACTCTTATGTTTCTAACCTTGATGAGCCGGCTTTCCTTGTCACACCTTTTTCCGATTTTAATGAGGATGAATGTTTCGACCAAGGTGGCGACGTTGATGAGATTGAGTTTCTACTTCACCGTGATCCGTCTACTCCTACGATAAGCGTTGCTTCCATTCTCGAAGGGTTCACCGATGAACCACCTCTCGAAGTGAATGATGATTTATTTGATTTGGAATCTAAAGAAAATGAATGGAAGAAAATTTTGTACGATGCTTCAATTGATGATTTAATGACCGAGGACAAAGTTTTTGACCCCGGGATTCTGGAGAAATTTTTTTCTCCAACATATGTGAGCTTATCCTTTGAGGATCGCCATTATCTTTCCCTCACATATGTTATCCGAATTTTTCTTCCTTATTTTACCTATCCGGTGGAATCTCCCTTTATTCTCTCCTCCGGGAGTGAGGATACTATTTTTGACCCCGGCATCTCTGCTTTTCATTTTTCTTCTCTAGAACCGACGGTATCTCATCGAAGTGGAACTTGTGAAAACCTAATTGTAGGCTTCATAGATCGTTTTGCCCATCTAGGATATCATAACATTGATCACGCAGGGGAATAACAAATAAGAACAACAATGTTATGAACAAGGTTTTTATTCATAAACTTATAAAATATAAACTATTCGACTTTAATCAGTCGACTATGAACTATTACATAAACTAATAAGCTATTAGACTCTCATTGAGAGAGATCTAACTATGATGGATGATCAATACTAGACGTCTACCCCTCTTTATATACTAGAGGGGTTAGGGTTTACAAGACAAGATAAGATCAAATAAAATTAGGAAACTATAAATCAGCATTAAATACTATTTGACTAATCTTCAATCAGCATTAATGTTGATCTTTATCTTTTAGCTGAGCATTAAATACTGTTTGACTAATCTTCAATCAGCATTAATGTTATTCCAGCTTTGTCTTGTAGGTCCTCCATCTTTAATATGTTTTGTCATAATCAACTCAAAGTATAATTCCCAACAATCTTCCCCTAGTTGATAATGACAAAACCAATAAGCACAAGCTTCCCCTGAAGCTAATATAGATGAAGAACTTCCCCTGAATCCATGCACTCTTCCCCTTTTTGTCATAATCAAATAGGAGTGCATGTAGATGGTAAATAAACAATAAGCTTCCCCTTAACATGTTTACCATCTCTTGAATCATGGACTTAGTAGGCTCCAAGCAGCAAATTATCAATGATGAAGAAAAACGAATAATACGAATTTGTTGAAGAAGTTGAATTTCCCAAACTTGTGTCTTATATCCTGTTTATCCACATGACGTCGAGTCTCATACCTGCTATGTATAAGTAGACCTATGTCTCTTGACAAAATCCTCATTCCTCTATTAAATGAGACACTGAGCACAATAACGTAACTCCTTAAAGTGATAGCAAATGTACGTAGTAAGCATCATAAGGTAGATCGTACACCTTTGCTAGATTCATCAAGTCTTCGTCACCGCCTTATAATCACGAACAAGTTATCTTAAAGGTGACCACTCCTTTAAGATATGATAAGAACACAAAACCTGTGAAAATCAACTACAACATCAAATAAGTAATAATCAAATGTCTTCTTCAAATAATCTCCAAAACGAGCCATAAACATCATCATCGTTCAAGATCCAAACGCGTCCGTGTTTAGGTTTCTTCTTCATTCTTCTACCATAAAACCTTGAATCCTAGATATCAAGAGCAACCCGCTCTGATACCAATTGTGGAAACCTTAATTGTAGGCTTCATAGATCGTTTTGCCCATCTAGGATATCATAACATTGATCACGCAGCGGAATAACAAATAAGAACAACAATGTTATGAACAAGGTTTTTATTCATAAACTAATAAACTATAAACTATTCGACTTTAATCAGTCGACTATGAACTATTACATAAACTAATAAGCTAACTATTAGACTCTCATTGGAGAGATCTAACTATGATGGATAATCAATACTAGACGCCTACCCCTCTTTATATACTAGAGGGGTTAGGGTTTACAAGACAAGAGAAGATCAAATAAAATTAGGAAACTAAAATCAGCATTAAATACTATTTGACTAATCTTCAATCAGCATTAATGTTGATCTTTATCTTTTAGCTGAGCATTAAATACTGTTTGACTAATCTTCAATCAGCATTAATGTTATTCCAGCTTTGTCTTGTAGGTCCTCCATCTTTAATATGTTTTGTCATAATCAACTCAAAGTATAATTCCCAACAATCTTCCCCTAGTTGATAATGACAAAACCAATAAGCACAAGCTTCCCCTGAAGCTAATATAGATGAAGAACTTCCCCTGAATCCATGCACTCTTCCCCTTTTTGTCATAATCAAATAGGAGTGCATGTAGATGGTAAATAAACAATAAGCTTCCCCTTAACATGTTTACCATCTCTTGAATCATGGACTTAGTAGGCTCCAAGCAGCAAATTATCAATGATGAAGAAAAACGAATAATACGAATTTGTTGAAGAAGTTGAATTTCCCAAACTTGTGTCTTATATCCTGTTTATCCACATGACGTCGAGTCTCATACCTGCTATGTATAAGTAGACCTATGTCTCTTGACAAAATCCTCATTCCTCTATTAAATGAGACACTGAGCACAATAACGTAACTCCTTAAAGTGATAGCAAATGTACGTAGTAAGCATCATAAGGTAGATCGTACACCTTTGCTAGATTCATCAAGTCTTCGTCACCGCCTTATAATCACGAACAAGTTATCTTAAAGGTGACCACTCCTTTAAGATATGATAAGAACACAAAACCTGTGAAAATCAACTACAACATCAAATAAGTAATAATCAAATGTCTTCTTCAAATAATCTCCAAAACGAGCCATAAACATCATCATCGTTCAAGATCCAAACGCGTCCGTGTTTAGGTTTCTTCTTCATTCTTCTACCATAAAACCTTGAATCCTAGATATCAAGAGCAACCCGCTCTGATACCAATTGTTGAAACCTAATTGTAGGCTTCATAGATCGTTTTGCCCATCTAGGATATCATAACATTGATCACGCAGCGGAATAACAAATAAGAACAACAATGTTATGAACAAGGTTTTTATTCATAAACTAATAAACTATAAACTATTCGACTTTAATCAGTCGACTATGAACTATTACATAAACTAATAAGCTAACTATTAGACTCTCATTGGAGAGATCTAACTATGATGGATAATCAATACTAGACGCCTACCCCTCTTTATATACTAGAGGGGTTAGGGTTTACAAGACAAGATAAGATCAAATAAAATTAGGAAACTATAAATCAGCATTAAATACTATTTGACTAATCTTCAATCAGCATTAATGTTGATCTTTATCTTTTAGCTGAGCATTAAATACTGTTTGACTAATCTTCAATCAGCATTAATGTTATTCCAGCTTTGTCTTGTAGGTCCTCCATCTTTAATATGTTTTGTCATAATCAACTCAAAGTATAATTCCCAACAATCTTCCCCTAGTTGATAATGACAAAACCAATAAGCACAAGCTTCCCCTGAAGCTAATATAGATGAAGAACTTCCCCTGAATCCATGCACTCTTCCCCTTTTTGTCATAATCAAATAGGAGTGCATGTAGATGGTAAATAAACAATAAGCTTCCCCTTAACATGTTTACCATCTCTTGAATCATGGACTTACTAGGCTCCAAGCAGTAAATTATCAATGATGAAGAAAAATGAATAATACGAATTTGTTGAAGAAGTTGAATTTCCCAAACTTGTGTCTTATATCCTGTTTATCCACATGACGTCGAGTCTCATACCTGCTATGTATAAGTAGACCTATGTC
>BQNB010000283.1:49906-59906 GCA_026074375.1 Tanacetum coccineum | reverse complement strand
CTAACTAAACTACTGATACACAACTTAATCAACACATACAAGTTCAAAAAGCCCAAGAAGACAGAAACTTTAAACCGAAGAAAGTCAAAATTGTCATAAGATTCATACTGCCGATTCTATTGAGATAATTCAATCCTGCTTGTGTTAACTATCTTATATTATACCACTCGCAAAAGAAAAGACAAAAAGTAAAATATTAATATAAATGCTAAACACATACATGGTAGGCCATGTTGGGATTTAACATCTAGGTAACCAAGTAACTATGAGTACGCAGCGGATTGGATCTAATAATAGCATATGGTTAACACATACATGAAAAGTAAATAGAAAGCGTACCTCTCAGCAATTCGATCTTGAAAATAAATAAGTGATTAAAACAATCACCTCTATGGTTGCTCACACAATCACGTCAACCGAACACGTTAAGTTGTCTAGACTTAACTTCACGGACAAAGCAGCAATTGTACCTTCTTGGATCAAAACCCTAATTAAACAAACCTTTGTGATCTTAAACCAATTAAACCGGATTAAGGTTTATAATAAACCCTAATTAACCAAAAATCCTTAAACCGAATTAAAGAACGCAAAAAAACAAATTGGGGTTCAACCGAATTTAGTTGAGGTGTAGAACCGAAACCCTTAACAACCCTAGAGAGGGGCCAGGCAATTTCGGTGAGGGAGGGAGGAGGAAAGGTTTTAGGATGAGCAAATTATGAGGTAGGTTATGGGTGTTTATATAGGCACCCAAACCCTAAATCTAGAAAACCTTCATGGGCCTCCTTATGTCCTAATTGAACACAAAACCCATCTAGAACCTCCCATAGGGGCCGACCACTTTGGTGTTCCCCTTGGAGTTTGGATTTTCTTCAATTTAGTCCCTTGGTTTATATTTGTGAAGTATTAAACGCATTCTCCGTGTATTAACGTATGTGCCCCCAATAGGCTCACATATTCGTAATGTTCAAATGCTAGCCGACTACCATAATCCAACAGCTCCCACTTGGGAGTTGGAGTAGCACCTAACACTTATACCTATAATTAGCAAAGTCTAGCAACCCACACAATTATTTTTACATTGGGAATATTATGAGATAAGAGTTTCAAAAATCATCTCAGCTATTTAATGGTTATAAATTTCTTGCTTTATATATTCATCCCTTTGTTACAGATACCGTTAAACCATGAATATGGATCCTAAGTCATTCGATATAGTTTAACATTATGTTTCTCGTTATAAAAATAATTTAGATATACCAAATGTAATCAAGAATCATCTTGCATTACCTTTTAGGAACGGCCATTCATTTATCTGATTAAATCTGGAGAGGGAAACATGTTATAAACTTGCTACTTATCGATTCATCATTTATATATATCATATTAAAAGGCCAATTTAAGTCATGTATCTCTTGCAAGATCTAACAGTTTGTTGTTCAACTATAACTGCAACTTTCATATGTTCCCTTTTTTTTACTTTTCGTGAATTGATATTTATCATATAAATTAAGGATGGTTAAATATTACTTATGAAAAGCGTACGACCCGTAAAAAATTTCGAATTAGTCTTGTTTTCGTTTTACCTCGAAGCGGAACCGTTGATTAGAGTGACGATCGAAGTCGAACTCGAGGTAAGTATACCAATCCAAGCACTATCCTATGACCAACCATAAACACTCAACCCAAAAAAAAATACGATAACCGCAACCTCAGCGATGTACTCGAACCTAGGAATTCCTTTAGCGGACAAAGAACCGTACGATTAAACTCCAATATGGCCCAACTTCGCTCGCTCGTACGAGCCAATAACCAATAACTCGATCATAGAAGAATGAGTTCTGAGACTTGCAACTTTATTTTGTGTGAGAAAGCTTTGCTGTTATGGAATGGAAGTGTGAGCTTTGTGGTGACTTTTAATGAGTATAGATCTGAATGTGAATGGAATGTTTCCATCGTAGTTAGCTTAGGTGTTGCTAAGTGGGTTGCGAATATTTTGGTAGGATGTGTAGCGGATATTTAACCATTTCGAAATTAGCGGATATGAGAGGAGATGACTTATATTTGGGGGAAAAAGCTCTTTGATACGAGGTTATAAATTTGACAATAGAATAAGACCAATAATGGCTAAACTTTCGGTAATTTTGTAGGTTGTAAATATTGATCCACTTTACAATAAAAATGGAAGTCTTGTATAACTGATTTTTAACTTTTCATTTATAAACTTTCATTTATGATATATGATATCTTAGCTTTACTTATAAAAGTATCAGATGTTGATATATTTACTTAATTATAAGTAATCATTATAATTATAGGAAACTTAATCAAAATCATTTGAATATGACATTATGAATGACCAAGTCATATTGACTCTTTCTCAAACATAACATACTTGTTAATAATTTAGTATTAAACGCCAAACTTAACGTATACGCTTATTCATTTGTATCAATAAAAATACTTACTAAGGATACTATTTTATACCTAAATTATTTTAGGGGTATTATAATTCTACCACCCTTAAAAAAATAATTTTGCCCTCAAAAATTTAGTTTCGAATCCTAAATAATCGGGAAAAGTTTTGGTGAGCATGTATTTTTTATCTAAACGGGTGAGTTTTATTTTCTATAATATTTAATTTTTGGGATGTTTATTAAAATACTACCCTACATTAAAAAATTTCTACCGCAAAATTTAAGCCAAGATCTTACAAGACGTATAGCCATTTTTCTCTTGGACACGATCGCTTCATACTCCAAAATTGTCCTCCGTAAGAGAAACGTTTTTAAAACTTCAATAGAGTGATAGACTTGATCCGATGTGGTTACCCTCACATGTTCTTGGCTGCGATAAACAGTGATTTCTGCGTCGTCTCAAATGGATGTATGATTATTGTTATTGCGTCACAGAGTTCCCCCTTTTTATTACTTGTGTAAGGATATAAGGTCTTGTTACTCGCGGAAGTTTCAAACGTGGATCACACAATGATCAAAATGTGCTTGGACCACTGAATCGAATACGAACAACTTAGAAAAATTATTATCTTCAAATAAAATGTTTAGACGACACAAATTAGAAGATATCCATCGATGATCCTAAGTTGTTTTGTTGAAGAGTGGTGACATCACTTTTTGATTGCGATCGGAAAAAACTCTTAAGACGATCCATAGCTTTTACTAACGATCAACAAAACATCATATTATATGTTCGCGAAACTTAGTCGACCTATACTAATGTAGTAAAAAAATAACAAATTGCATTTGTTGATTCCAATGAATACCAGAAACAAATTGAATCTGTTGATTCTAATGAATACCAGAAGAAACCAATTCGAATTTGTTGATTTACTAGATACAGAAACTAGTGTTTTAACAGAAAACAATCTTCCAACTATCGTTGATTCAAAGAATACCGTTAAGTCAGGCAAATCCAAATACAACCGTTGATTCAAAACGAAATGCGACTATTATGAGAATATTAGCAAAACCACCAAGAATAAAGCAAAAATTTTTATTATTAAAATTCAAAGATATCTCAATACAAAGAAAAGACCTAATATTTATAGGAAAACTAACACAACATAATTTCAAGGTAATATAACTGTTGGTGATTTCACTTACGCTTACGTACTGCGACTCTGATGTATTTCTTAGTGTACGAAAAGAAATGAACTTGCAAAAGCCTCAACTAAAAGCATGAACCGAATTAAAATGATGTAACGGAATGATACGGAAACGGTATGGTCCTTAACTATGAGTTCTACCAAGTCCTCACGGTCAAAATTAAGGTTTTTTTTTTTTAGACGAAACTAGCGAAATCCTCAGAGATCATAACTTATATACTAGCATGTCAAAACCTAGAGCCAATCCTTACAGGTCATAACTTAGATACTACAGGTCGGAACCTGGCTCTGATACCATAATTGTAACACCCCGCCCCGAACGGAGCGTAGCGAAGTGTCAACACTTTAACGGAAACTATAAAACAAATGCATAAGCGGAAGACTTTACTAAATAAAATGGAGTTAACAAAAATCCTACCAATATACTATAGAAATACAAAGTCTATACTGTAAGGGTCTTATAATGATAGCATCTGGATCCAAATCCAACTTCCCTAAACAACTTATAGTATGTAGATTGCTATGCTAGTCAATCAAGGTGGTACCAATATAAGCTTCATATGCCTACTCTTTCGCTAGGTAATCCCATACTTTCCCTTGGTACTATTGCCGCAGAGGAAAAGAAGAAATTGCGGCTGAGCTAAAAAGCTTAGTGAACAGATATAAACAAAACATATAGATCAAGTATGAATAAGTAAAACGACCAATTGAATCAACATAACCTGATGTAACAAGGATCTAGCATGGTAAGAGTATCCAATAAGAGCTGAATGAAATAAGTATCCAACCGAAATATGTGGCCAAACGAAATAGGTAACCAAATGAAATAGATAGCCAAACGGAATAGGTTACCAAACAAAATAGATAGCCAAACAGCACAAATAGCCAAACGAAACAGATAGCCAAACGGAACAGAAAGCCAAACGGAACGGATAGCCAAATGGAACAGATAGCCAAACGAAACAGATAACCAAACGGAACAGATAGCCAAACAAAACAGATAGCCAAACGAAACAAAAAGCCAAACGGAACAGATAACCAAACGGAACAGATAGCCAAACGAAACAGATAGCCAAACGGAACAGAAAGCCAAACGAAATAGATAGCCAAACGGCACAGATAGCCAAACGAAACAGATAGCCAAACGGAACAGAAAGCCAAATGGAATAGATAGCCAAATGGAACAGATAGCCAAACGAAACATATTGATGTGCCCCACGAGCTCGAAACAAAAGTCCAAAGCATGCCACTAAGCTTTTTAGACTAAATAAATTCCGAAACATACATCATTATCTATTCAATTGTACATGGGAGGCTGCAGACCTCCAGATGTTACCCTACAAAATGTGATATGGGGGTTGGCACCAACTGATTCCAATTCACCAAAAGAAACAAAACAAAGTTGAGATATCCCTAGGATGCATTCCTTACGCCCCTTACAATCAAATAATATTATGGGCCAAGTGCATAATAGAGCACACGAAACGAAAGGGAACGCCGTGGACTGATCACACCGCCACAGATAGTGTCACGCCATTGGTGCCACAATGACGCGGCTATGGTACCTCCATGGCTAGTTAATAGCTCGGGCATTAGAACAAAACAAAGGGCTCATATATCATATCGAAGCAAACATAATGTGTCCAAAGAAAGTCATGATCAAACATACGAATAAACTCATATCATGGCAGTGTCAAATGAAGCATATATCAAACGAATTCAAAAGGCTCAACGAAGTTATCAAATAGGATAGCAAACGAATATCGAATCATAGGATGGGGAACATAATAGGTTATTTCAACAGGAAATAGATTCGGAGCAAATGCTCTTGAGAATTCTTTAAAGAATAAGCGATAGTATACATAAAAATATCTAATTTTAATATATGTACGAATAAACAGAGTGACGTACGATAGCAACGATCAATCATAATAATAGTAGAGAGAAAAGGTAAAGAATATCCGTACTAATAATTTACAAACAAATAATGCTTAAAGAGAGAGTAGATATATCCGTACCTTAAAAGTAATTCAACGCGTACTCAAAAACACAACTTACTCCTTCTTCGGTTTAGCTACAAGAATTAAGTAGCCATTTATTATTTAGTAATTGTCAAGCTACTTACCGCTATTTAAGTATTATTACTAACTTATTATTTTCTTTTATCGTTAGCTCTTATTTACACACATGGTGTCATGCATATTATTTATAAAATCTCTCACAGCTTTAAAAGCGGATAGTTAATTCAACTATTTTGACCAATGTTCATAAAATTGATCATTATGTATAAGTATAGACATATTAAAGATGACATGTAAGATTGAGTTACTCACAACATATTTTAACAATTATCATTAATCAAAATATACGCAATGATGATTTTCTCTTGTTGATGTACGGAAACATCACAAAGACCTGCATGAAAATTTATTTCTTCTCTTGCTGCGCCGTTTTGGTATAGAACACTGCTAAAACATGTTATAAACTTGCTACTTATCGATTCATCATTTTTATATATATCAATGTTTAAAAGGCCAATTTAAGTCATGTATCTCTTGCAAGATCTAACAGTTTGTTGTTCAACTCACCCTTAAACTGCAAACTTTCATATGTTCCCTTTTTTTTACTTTTCGTGAATTGATATTTATCATATAAATTAAGGATGGTTAAATATTACTTATGAAAAGCATACAGCAACTAGCAGCAGCCATATATTCAGCTTCAGTGGAAGAGGTGGAAACCATAGTTTGCTTCTTGCACTGCCATGATATCAATCTGCACCCTAGGAACTGACAACCTCCTATTGTTGATTTCCTATCTAAGCTTGCTCCAGCATAGTCACTATCAGAATATGCCACCAGATCAATGGGAGAATTTCTAGGATACCAAAGGCCCAGTTTAGGTTGGCCTTTTAGAAACCTAAAAATCCTTTTCACAGCATGTGAGTGTGAAACTTTAGGTGTAACTTGGAATCTGGCACATGCACATACTGTAAACATAATGTCTAGTCTAGATGATGTAAGATACATTAATGATCCAATCATTGATCTGTAGAGATATACATCAACATCATCACCATCTGAGTCCTTGAGCAAAGGTTTTTCTGTATCCATTGGGGTGCTAGTTGTCCTGACATCTGTGAAACCAAACTTCCTTAATATCTTAGCTACATATATATCCTGACTGATAAATATCCCATCTTCTCTTTGCTTCACTTGCAAACCTAAGAAGAAATTAAGTTCTCCCATAGAACTTATCTGAAACTTGTCATGCATCAGTTTTTCAAATTCAATACACAACTTCTTGTTTGTAGAGCCAAAGATAATGTCATCAACATAGACCTGTACAAACAAAATATCTCCTTTTTGCTTCTTGATAAATAAGGTCTGATCTATCTTTTCTCTTTGAAACCTATTGTCCAATAAATACTTGGCCAAGGTTCCATACCAGGCTCTTGGAGCTTGATGCAAACCATACAGTGCTTTCACCACCTTGTAAACTTTGTTAGGATAGTCAGGATCTTCAAATTCTGGAGGTTGACACACATATACCTCCTCTTCAATTGTACCATAAAGGAAAGCACTCTTCACATCCATCTGATATACCATGAAGCCTATAAATGAATCATAAGTGAAGAACAGCCTTATTGCCTCAATTCTAGCCACAGGAGCAAAAACTTCATCATAATCTATACCTTCTTCTTAAGAATATCCTTGGGTAACTAGCCTTGCTTTGTTCCTTGTTACTATGCCTCTCTTATCTTTCTTGTTCTTGAATATCCATTTTGTACCAATAGCTCTCTTTCCTTTAGGCAAATCCACTAATATCCAAACCTTTTGTAGTTTAAACTGTAAAGCTCCTCCTGCATTGCTTCTACCCAAGCTGGATCACATAGAGCTTTGGTAATTCTTTTTTGCTCTTCCTGGGATAGGAAACAAGCAAACAGACAAGTATGAAGGTCTTTATGAGTTTTCCCTTCATAAACAGCACTAATTAACCCATGTTTATTTGTATTCTTTGTCATTCCCTTGTTTGTACACCAGATTGTATATCACCAATCACATGATCAAGTGAATGATCTTTATGGATTCTTATATTTGGAGTAGTAGGAACTTGATATGAGGTAGTAAGGTTGCTTATATCCATTTCTGTTACATCACCAAATAAATCAGCATGTGTGGCTTCATGTGTAACACTTCTTCCCAAAGAAAACATGTCAAATACATTTTGAGAGTGATTTAACCTTGTAGTAATAACTGTTGGACTAACAGTATTAATATTTAGACTACCAGTTTTAAAATTTGCACTAGCAGTATTAATACTTGGCCCAACAGTATTAATATTTAGACTACCAGTTTTAAAATTTGCACTAGCAGTATTAATACTTGGCCCAACAGTATTAATATTTGGAGTACTGCTCTTAGGTTGATCTTGATCACTAAATCCACTTGCTTTACTTACACCTTCATCATCCTTCTTTTCTACATTACTATAAGGTTGTGGTTCATCATCACTAGAATTCTTTGAAGAAGAATCAAACATTGAACCATCTTTCCACTGTAGCATCATAATGTAGTCTTGGCTAAATTTAGTCTCCTTGCTAGTGTGACTTGCACCATTACTTTCTTCTGAACCAGCAAAATCATTAAAGTTTGTACCTACAACAACTGGCACATAATTCATTGATTTTGTTAGACTATCAATATCAAACAGCCACTTTGGACCATCACCTGTAACAATAGGTTTATTCTCTAAGAACCTAATGTGCAAGTTTTCTTCTACTTTCCTGGTTCTAATGTTGTATACTCTAAAACCCTTACTAGTCAATGAGTATCCAACAAAGAAACCATCATCAGATTTTCCATCAAACTTGCCAAGATGATCTAAGGTATTAAGGATGGTAACATGACACCCAAATGGTCTCATGAAGCTTAGAGCAGGAGTTCTACCTCTAAACAATTCATAAGGGGTCTTGTTATGAGGCTTAACTATAATTACCCTATTCTGCACATAGCAAGCAGTATTAACTGCTTCAGCCCAAAATGTAGTAGGTAACTTAGAGTCAGCTAACATGGTTCTAGCAGCCTCAATTAGTGTCCTATTTCTCCTTTCAGCAACACCATTTTGCTGAGGAGTTCTAGCTACACTAAATTCCCTCTTAATGCCTTTCTTTTCACAAAACTCATTCATAACTCTATTCTTAAACTCTGTCCCATTGTCACATCTGATTATTTTTACTTTCTTATCAACTAGATTTTCTATCTCAGTTATAAAGTTCTTAAGGATGCCACTAGTCTCATCCTTAGAGGCTAAAAAGAAAACCCAAGTGAATCTGCTATAATCATCAGTAACAACAAGACAATATTTCTTATTCATTAAGCTGCTGACAAAAGTTGGACCAAACAAGTCCATATGCAACATGAATAAAGGCTGAGTAATAGAGTTCTGGATCTTGGACTTACAAGAGGCTTTGTGTTGCTTTCCCTTAAGGCAAGCAACACAAGTTTGGTCATTTTCAAAACGTTTTGCAGGTAATCCCCTCACAAGATTATCCTTAACCAGTTTATTTATAGTTTTAAAGTTTATATGACCAAGCCTCCTATGCCATAGCATTGATTCATCAAGTGTGGCCTTTGCAACAAGATAGGTTAAACTTTCTTTAGGAACAATATTCTTCATATCAACACTGTACATGTTGTTCTTTTTAAGAACTTTAAGTAAAACCTAACTTTCATCAGCTAACTTAAAGTCAGGAGACAAAACAAAACATGCAGTGTCAGTACACATCTATGAGACACTAAAAAGTTTACACTGTAACTCCTTAACAAAGTACGCATCCTCAAAATCAAGCTTACTAGTTTTAAGAGTTCCTTTACCAGTAACTTTGCCTCCTTTGGATCTTCCCCCAAAGGTAACACATCCCCAATTAAATTCCTTAAAGTCTAAGAGATAGGACATGTTCCCTGTCATGTGCCTTAAGCATCCACTGTCAACATAGCATTGATCTTATTTTTGTGGATGACCCTACACATAAAAATACGGAAATTAGTTTCCTTTGGGGACTTAAGCCATCACTGACTTAGATCTGCCTCGTGCATCAACATAATTATGTTTCTTCAAAGTAATTAATGCATTATTAAGTTTGGTAGATCTCCAAACCCAACATGCCGAGGCCTTAACAGCATTAACATGATTTTCCTTAATAGCATTAACTACTGTTGAATTTAGCCTAGCAGTATAAAAACTTCCCTTAGCAGTATTAACTTTTTGGCTAAAATTTTTGTTAGTTAATGTTGTTTTTATTTGATAGGGCCTCTTTACATAGTTGGTTGTGCTGATTCAGAAAAACGTGACATTAGTCTAGCACTATAAACTGTA
>BQNB010000283.1:20414-46940 GCA_026074375.1 Tanacetum coccineum | reverse complement strand
TTATTTTCATTTGTACTTTAAGATTGTGCAAAAAGTTTTCAAAAATAAAAAGTTTTGTCAAAAAGGGATAAGCCACAGGTTCGAACCTGTGACCTCCCCCTTTGCACACACAAGCCTTAACATCACACACACTAAACCAATGCGCCCTTAGGACTTTTCTGTTAGGAGTTGTTTTTAAATAATACTTATAGTCATTTTTTCATTTTGCTTATACGTGCTAAACTGCTTATTTCCTGCTTATTTGTTAAGCTTATTTTCCTGATTTCATTTTTAATAGATTCCTTTTAGTCTTAAATACTTTCCATAATTTTTCTAGAATTTTTAGGAGTAGTTTACTAATTTTAATTAATTGTCTAGATTAAAATAGTTCTTAATTCATAAAAAATAAAATAAAAATCAAAAAAATAAATTTCTTTTTCTGAAAATTATTTTTAGTCATTTAGGATTTATTAAAATTAAATTTGCGTTTGTAGGGCTTAATTTAGATGTAGTTGCTTAAATGTCGCGTTTCTTTAATTCCTGTTTACATTTTCGTGCTTTATTTCTTAAGTGTGCTTTAAATGCTTTTATTGTTTACTTGTTTTTATATGTTTTATTCGTTTTAATTAGTAGAAGTAGTAAATCAAATAAAAAATTTTGAAATCATTCAAAACGCGCGATCACGGACTTAACCGATTTTTAATTCACACTTCGTCGGGATACGACCGGGAGGTTTTTTGAGACAACTTTGTTTAAAAGTTTGTTTCTTAAATCCAACGGAAAATACTTACTATACTATCATTGTTACATCATTATATACTTATATTATATATAGTGTGTTTGGACGTAATCAGATTGCTCGTACCGAAACGCGGTACGAACGCGATCCAGATTGCTCGGGATTGCGATCTAGATAGCCAATTTTGACGTTTCGGTCAACGATTGTGTACCTTGAAGGGTGTTATGATTTTCCGGTGGACTGCTTTGAAAGAGGGAAAATAATGAAACGGCTGAAAGAAGAGATCTAGTTAACCTAATAAGTAATAACTATATAAGTGGGCCAGCTATCAAATTTTGTTTTTATTCTTTTTTTTTTGCCAGCTGATAAGTTACATGAATGGGCCACTCAATTTTGTTTTTATTCTTTTTTTTGGGCCAGCTGATAAGTTACATAAATTGGCCACTCAAGTTATTTAATTTGACTATATATTATCTTTGATGTTAATTAATAGTGGGCTTCTTGTTAAAACTTATACAAGTATAAGTATTATATGGTACGTCGTACCAAATTTGGTACATCGTACCAAATTATATGATACATCGAACCAAAGCGAATCGGAGCGTATCGAAATGAGCCTACCCCCGCTCGTACCAAATTTTAAGGACCCCGCGAACCACGTTCCCGTTTCGCCATCCCGTACCGGAGCGTACCACGTTCCATGTGAATATGTGATTAACACCTGATTTATTGAGAGTAATATCGTAAACACCTGATTTGTCTCCTGTATCATGATGACTTGCATCTGATTTGTTTGGATGATTATCATGAACACTGCGTACATAAATAATACATAAGGGTTGTTTGAATTAGTAGGGGAGTGAATGGGTTAAAAGTGATCCTAAGTGATTCAAAACTAACCGGACAACAACCATACTTGGATATATTTATTGTATAAACTCATTTGTTATAAATGGAGAACCAATTGTACAAGACTGCCGGTGGAGGTATGTGACAGTAATGTCACATAGGAACAACTGCATTAATTGGTCTAGTAACAACTAATGACCAGGACCCAAATGAGATTACATATAATGTCACATGGGTTTAAAGAGCTAAGGGTCTAACCAACTATATTTGATGTTGCAGCTCTCCCGATATCATGTGAGAGCCACATGTTAAGTACATTCAACATAATAAAGTGACGTACTGAACACGATGTGTGGATATGATGGAAGTGAACAACTATATCACCAATGACCCTTTGACCACGAGTATCAACAAGCATCATAGAATTCTAAGATAACTTAAACTACCAACATGATTGGCATCACTGTGACTAAAGTCCTCCATTTCATTACCTAAAATATTGCATTAAAAGCTTGTAAATCAATCCACAACCCAATTCCATAGGACATACAAGCATCAAAGATACACATAATTAAATATTTTCCTAATGAGATATAATCATTGTCACTAGTCAAATGAAAATGACATCTCTTGTGAGAAAGTTGGAGTGATATCTAGATTATCGCAGATTTAAAATCCTACCAGTTTCCTAATGAATCACCTTAATTGGGCACTATCTAGTCAACCATATTTCAACACCATTTTGACTTGATTTCTCAAAAGCAAAGTCTACAAAATACTCAACACCATTTGTGTATCGTTTACTTGCCCTAGGTCTGGTATACATCCACGATCTATCTATCAAACCTTAACCAAAATTCAAACATAAATATTTAGATTATTGTTGTAATGTAGGCATAATCTGCAATTAAGTATGTGTACTTCTTTTAAAAAGAACAAAGAATGTGGTTAGCCAAACCATACCCATTCTAAAAAAGTTCATATAATGTGGCCAATGCTTAAACTTGTGATTACCAGTGGCCTGTTGTTCAATTCACTCAAACAGTGTCACTATTAACTATACATCCTAATTGCCCAATCAGTTTGATAATCTAAAGTGACGTGTTATTTTTTCACCGTTAAATCTTAATGAGTTGGGCTCACATGATGGTCACGTGGTCATGTCAAGTGTGTCGAGGGTACTAAATATTCCACTTAGCCAAACTGAAGGTATCATTCTCCACCTCTAATAATCTAGGGTATTAGAAATTCCACTTAGCCAAGTTTAAGGTACTAAACCTTTATTCTACACTAGTTGGCCATTTCGTAACAAAATGAAAATCACAGGCATATCAAAACTAATGTATATCTCCTTATTTTACGAAGATAGGCAAATTTATAACATATAACTCACTTTTATATGCTAAATTGATCTAAATATGCAAGTATGTATGTTAATCAACAGGTTCACTTATATGCACTAAGCATGTAAGCTCACGCGACTCATTCGCCTATAACAACTTAAACGAGTACATTACCTTCTTAAGTTTAATCAACCAGAAACCTGTGTCCAAGCTACACTCAATATTGAGAAACATCCACTCAAATTCACGCAACTCATTAACTATTCGCCTAACTTGGAAATTATCATAACCAGTTCATTTCTATCCAAATAGTACCAAAAAACCAGTTCGTATCAAGCTCATATAAGTCGATATATCTAAAACCAGTTCTTTGGGGGTGTTTGTTTCGGCTTATGGCTTATGTTTCATAACCTCATTTTTTGTTGCTTATTTTGAAACTTTTTGGCTTATATAACAAAAATAACCACAAATTCATAACAAAATCAAAATCACAGGCAAATCGAAACTAATTTCATCATAAGTAAACCTAGCACTCTATAATCAACAGCCAAAACATCAAAATTAACTACAAATTTCTTCATAATTGATTGAAACATCATGATTTAACTATAACAAGGTTTTTAACCCGCGCTTCGCTGCGGAGCACGGGGTTTTATGTTTTTTGCGACTTCGAAATGATAGAATTTAAAAACAAACCTTTTACTGATTCGAAAATCAACATATACAATTCAAGATGCTAAGATGCAATAAGTTTTTGGTCGAAATTAGCATAAAGGAAACCAAATTATTCATACAGTCTGCAATGTTGCTTTCCCATTTGGGGTAGCCCATGTATACATTATTCCCTAATCAATGTGTAACAGATACAGAAATCTTAAAGAAGTGTTTGAAGATTAAGGTAAAGGGGACGGAGTCGATACAGAATACTTCTTCCAAAGTTGGGTTAGCCGGATCCAACAGATGCAGTCTGGTTCGGTCATATTGCAACAAACCATGTTGGTTTTGGCATCCATCCGAACTTCCTAAATCTGCAACCCACTTGAGCCAATCCAAACACCCCCTGAACATCAGTTCCATAATAAAGGATATGTAGAAAAATGTCAAAAGTCCGTCCTTTACCTGAGATTTAGGCAAAGAAAATGCATTCCATAACGACATTTAATTTTTCTAATCATATTATTCATATAGTTATTGTAGTTACAGAGTTAATGTAATCATATTATTAAGCAAATTAACATATTATGACATTATAAAAATCATGGATTAAAAGCAATTAAAAGGCTTATCCGACCCGACATTGACAAAGTTACCCGTTTTGACCAACGCTACCCACTACCCAGTTTTACCATCTCTGATTTGAATGTGTGCATGTTGTAATGAATATAAACTCGGAAGTCTCCATATAGGGCAGCCATGAGCGCGAATGGTAGAGGGTGCCCCTCCTCATACTACTTTGTCGTGTAGTACTACAAATATAAGTTAGCAAAAAGGAAAAAGAGGTTTTCGAATTTTAAGTTAAAATGTGCTTACGACTTTGTATTTCACATAGTAAATGAAAAGAAGACTAAAGAGTCTTGTTAGGGCGACCTAAAAGCGTTGGTGGATCACCGCAGCCGACATAATGCATTCTTAATTAACCACTGAAAAGGAGGGAAAAGAGAAATCGAGAGATGACCTGAATATAATTCAAGGATTGCCTTTCTGATAAATGCTAATACTACGATCTTGAAGAAGTAATCTTGAAGACACAGTTTGAGATGTTTTTGTCGGTCTGTTCAGCAATGACGACCTGCAATTTTTTGTTATAAAAAGTCAGTATCAGAAAACAAAAAGCCCGTGGCATTTTGTATTCTACTTTGGTAGCAACTATTTTATGTTTTTGATTGACTGATTGGACTGGGAAGAAAGAACAGAGGGAAAGTTAAAAAAAGGACAGAGATCACGTGGTTTGCTTGTCGTTGCGTAGTTGGTTTTTGTTCATAAAAAAATATCAAGTTTAAAAATGTATAATAATTCTCGCGACTAATGCAGTTTATATGAAATGTATTATTTGAAATAAGCAGATAATAACTAACGTGCATGTCCGGTATATAATAGGCTTGATATCATAATTTTAATTTATACTTTTTTCAAGATATGAGGTCATATATTGTCTTAGAAAATCTACATAACCACTGATATGACACAAAATTTGATATTCGAACTTAACTGGTAAATGGGATACAACCTGCGGTTAATGTGATCATAGCAGCAAAGGTGAAGCTCACAAAGTTGTTGATCGCTGTTGCAAAAATATGAATAATGACTGTTTTGTATCCCGAAGCAAGGCCGAAAATAACATTTGTTGCAGCTCCAGTTGTGCACGAATCAGCAACATCTTGCACCGGGCTGCAAAAACAAAAATTAAAGAAAAAAAGGGATTAATATTGAATCAATTTTGAATAATGAGTCACCGTCACATTAGCTATAGCACAACAAACCTGTACGTATTGCTGGTGTAATCGTCGCTAACAAAACGCTAGCTCAAAGGAGGGGACACATAGACTTTACACGCCACCAACCAACTGATCACTTGGCCGATGTGAGATTGTAACATATAGTGTGCATACTGTCTACGAAATTATAAGTTTATAACTTATCGCAATTGGTGAATAAACCACACACCACAATACACACAAAAGCTTAAGCAACAAACAATCACATCACATAGATAATATATAGGTTTCGAATCAAATCAACCTTAAAAACACTCTAAATCCTTAAAAATATCACATATTTGCATCTTTTTTTCTTCTCGGATAAAGTATTCAATATCAAGATCACTACTATATAATCTCAAATTAATCTGATTTAAAGATATGTTCAGAACTAATAAATAAGACCAATGTTAAAGTCGAGCATTATAAGCTATATAAGGTCTTTTAGAGAAGCTCCTCCACCGTAGGTTCTATGAAAAAGCTAGCTTGACACAAATAAGCTTACTCAAACACAACCTACAATGCAAAGAGCCGATTGTAATCTGAGAATGCCATAAGCTAATAAGCTGCTTCAATTAGCTTACTCAAACACAACCTAAATAGAATAATTAATTTAGCTTGCACATCCTGAAACCCCTAATTCCACCATGGATACGAAGGCGACAATTAATAATAGACTAAATATCGGTTTCGGGGTTGAATTAGACTAAAAAACAGTAGCAATCTGTATAAAGTTCACCAATTTATAAATTCTTTTATACCTCTCCCCTTGTTTTAGACTTAAGAGAAGGAATCTCAGTACAAAGATTTGTCTCGGATACACCATTCAAAAGTAATTTTTTCCCAGCAATTATAACTATCTAAACAGTAAGGGGTGTTTGTTTCGGCTTATATAGCCGGCTTACGGCTTATTTGGTTTTGGGCGTATGTTTCATAAGTCCACTTTTTATGGCTGATTTTGAAACTTCTCGGCTTATATAAGTTGATTATGACATAATGAATTTATGTAAGCCGAAAAGTTTCAAAATAAGCCACAAAAGTGAGTTTATAAAGCATAAGCCTGAACTCAAATAAGCCATACGCCTACTACATAAGCCTACTATCTAAACAGTAAGGGGGTGTTTGTTTCGGCTTATACAACCGGCTTACGGTTAATTTGGTTTTGAGCGTATGTTTCATAAGTCCACTTTTTGTGGCTGATTTTGAAACTTCTTGGCTTATATAAATTCATTGGCTTATATAAGTTGATTATGACATAATGAATTTATATAAGCCTTGCAAATAAGTAAGCAGTTTAGCATCGCTTATCTAGCTATTTTATAAAGCAAACATATATTATTCCAAAACAATATGGTTTAATAGTTGAAGGAAATAAGGTAGCTTACCATGCATTTCCTTGAACTACTCACAGCCTTGGTTTAGCACAGGCCGCAACCGTTAACACTCTATCCCTTCCGTCGGTGTAGAAAACAAATATTAATGGTTTCATTTTTGCGCCCTTTTTGCCTCAAAGACTCCATCAGGAACATTAAACCTGTTACATCAAAAGTACTTTGATCAGTTTCATAGACATTATAGAGTGGGCACATAAACTTTCCAATATAAGTCGATAAACCAAAAAGAATTATAGAAGTCATTCACAATCTACACAAATTAGCGAAAAAAGAACCACACTTAAAGGTTAATAACAAAGTCGTAAGAGTATAACACGTACCAGTATAACACGCAAACCACAAAGAACCATAATTTTCAAGTTCAGCCTCTTTTTTAATTAGGAGACGCAGATAGGGAAACAATCAAAAAAAGATTATATATCTGCCATGGCTGCAAGCTGAGTAAATATTCTCATGAAAGAAGACAATAACAAAATATCAGCCATCTCAACCATCTCAGATCAGTAGGTTTGCGGGTTTCAGGCGGGTTTACCGGGTTCCGGCGGGTCAACCCACCGCACCTTTAAATGCATTAATTGAAAGCCTCGGGATTACGATCCTGCCTTTTAATATAAAGGTATAATATAAAGGTAACCAATACTGTTCAAACCACATGATGTAAACAGCTTCCTCCAGTTTTGCTATTTGATCAAATAATGGCTTTGTATGCTCTGTCAGTTACTTAATTGGCTCAGATTTTTTAGTACGGACCAGGTAAAAGGTCATTCGACCCGCCATGGCTGCAAACACCATTTTGATGGCGATGCCCTGCCAAGATACGGGTCAGTCTCACTTGGCACGAACGCACAACATCATAAGTATCTTCATCGCCTATAATAAACTCAAAGTAATTTCATAAATAGGTATTATCAAATAGGCGAACGACCGGAAAAAAGAATATATATGTCGTGGCTGCAAGCTTATTGAGCTTGCCCCGCCACGATGCAAATAAACTCAGTGCTGCCCAAATTCTGCCACGCCAGTTCACAGACGATCTCAGCCTGTCAAGGCCTAGTCATCACAGGCTGTTACAACCCATACTATCATACACATGCTTGGTACATGTGTAAAGCTACATACACATTAACATTTTACATTGCAAATATGGAAACGGAACCAAACACACGCCATGGCTGCAACAATATCACGTGTGTGGTTGCCCCGCCAAGATGCGTGCGCCCAAAACATTGGCAGCCATAGGTACAACCATATTCAATATCAAGCTTCACAAACTAATGGCGTGTTTGCGTTAGCTTAAACAACGGGCGTATGAGCTTAAGTAAAGCTGGAAAAGCACATAAACGCACTATTTTCGCTTTATAAGCTTATGAAAAAGACGCGGCCCTTCACGGCTTTAATCGAGTCTTTTCAAATTCATCACAGCCTGTTGTAATCAATATCACCATCAGACGACATTGGCAACCATAGGTACAACCACATTCAATATCAAGCTTGACAAACTAATGGCGTGTTTGCGTTAGCTTACACAGCGGGCGTATGAGCTTAAGTGAAGCTGGAAAAGCTCATAAACGCACTATTTTCGCTTTATAAGCTTATCAAGTTGAGCTATGGCCTTTAATAAACTAAAAGGCAACTTAATAAGCTAATAAGCCGGAAAAATGGGCTTCAAAATTTACATTAGCTCAAGCATAAACACAAAATATATGCAACCGCAGTCTTATGGATAAGCCAAAAATGATCAGTTACTTGAGCAAATACATTGCGTAAAATTCAAATCAAAATGTCGAACGACTTACAATTTAAAGGTGTATCAGGAAATGTATAAGCTCACCAACGTCACCAACCGATGACCAACGTCACACACAATGATTAGCGGCAACGTAGACATCGACGGCATCGAAGAGAGTTGTGAGCAGGCCGTTTGTGGCTAGCTAGGGTTTGCAAACCCTAAAAGACAATAACAAAATATCAGCCATCCAAACCATCGTCGTTTGTGAGCAGGCCGGCCGTTTTGTGAGTGAGGAGTGAGGAAAATGGTTTTGATAAGTCAGTAGGACACGTGGAGAGGAGGAAGAGATGATGGAGATGATGAAGACACGTGTGGGAGAGGTGGATAGTAACTCGGTGGGAGAGAGAAGCAGTGGGGGGCATTTATTAATCGGGTCAGTGGGTTTGCGGGTTTCAGGCGGGTTTACCGGATTCCGGCGGGTTTACCGGGTTCCGGCGGGTCAACCCACCGCAGCTTTAAATGCATTAATTGAAAGCCTCGGGATGACAATCTTACTTGTTATATATAAGGTATAATAATAAACTCTATTAAACTACTTATTTGCATGCATAAAGATTGTTATACCTATTAACAATATACTAATGTTACTGTTTGTATTAGGGACAAGAATATCTACGCAATTATCACCGTTATCAAAACAAACAGCTGCTTTAGTTGGTTCTGATTGTGGTAACATAAATTTAACACCTCGACCTAAAGCACGCCCACGAATTACCGAATTTTCAACACCCGCTGATTAAATATTTCTGCTAAGATAGGCAGCATATGTAAAAAGAGGTACACCCGCCCCCCCCCAAAAAATGGCTGCAAACCTAATAGGCTGCCCAGCCAAGTTGCGGACGATCTCAACTTTAGCCGAGCTCGTGTAAACTCATCACAACCTCATTAACAGTGAACGCACAAAACTTTGAACCCAATACAACATTACAATCAACATTTCATTTTTTAAGCACATGCACAGATAAGGGACTACATGTGAAAAAGAGGATACATCCGTCATAGCTGCAAACCTAACAGCCCCGCCAAGTTGCGGACAACCTCAAATGTAACAAAGGCCATGTAAACTCATCACAACCATAACTTACGACCCTATCATCATCGTCACACACACGTCACTATCTTCACACGCCATTTATAGCGGCAACGAAAGGATCGGTGGCATCGAATAAGCATATAGGCCGAAAGTATAATCAACCTTGAACCATATCTGCTAATATTAAGCAGGAATAAACGTCATTCCCTCAACCAAAATACGTGTTCAATCGCCTGGCCAACCATAAAGTAACTCAGTTAACCCTTAAAAGAAGGACAACCACCATCACTGTAACCCTAATTAATTAAGTCACCGATTAGCATAATTACCAGGAAACCCAAAAGCACGATCTTTAAGCCACCAATTAGTATAATTATCATGAAACCCAACACCGTAACCCTAATTAATTAAGATAATTAAAAGAAACATCATGTAAAGGGTAAAAATACCTTGTATAAGGCTAAATCCATCATCATCGTCACAGTACGATTATAAAAACGTGTTTTAGAGAGAGATCCAGAACACCATCGGCACAACCACTGTGTGTTTTATGTTTTAGAGAGAGGTGTATGTGAGATATCCCTAAAACGACACGTATTCACATCATATATATCCATCAGTGAAAATGGAATCCAGATGGCAGCCACGAAAAAGATGTGAGAGAGATAGGATGAGAGATAGTGAAGACAAAAGAGATAAACGGAGTAAAGAAAGTGGGTCGGGCGGGTGTTTAATGGAGTTAACTACAAATTTCTTCATAACTGATCGAAACATCATGATTTAACTATAATTATCATAACAGCTATATCTACATCAAATAATAACCTACAATCAACCAATTGAAACTGAAATTTCATCATGTAACGAATATCGTAAAATAAATAAAATTAAAAACAACTTACCAAATTGATTGACGATCTACGGTGATCTTCGATTAAACCTTAACGATTTGAGTGATGATCTACGGTGAGCTTCGATTAAACCCTGACGATTTGAGTGACGATCTACGGTGAGCTTCGATTAAACCCTAATGATTTGAGCTTCGATTATGAAGATACGATTTGAGTGACGATCTACTATTTGAGCTTCGATTAAACTCTCACCATGTTTAAGTGTGAGAGTGAAAATGTGGAAAGTGTTACTTTGGGGAAAATGAAGATGCGAGATTGTGCTATATAGATTTTTTTTACAGTTACATTGAGTATATTTTTTATTTCTTAACTTATGTCAAATACTGCCATTTTTTATAAATTTCTTTATTATTATTATTATTAGTTTTTTTTCCTAAACGAGTAAGCTATTGGTACCATGTAGTGTTGACGGTCCAAAACCCCGACCAGACCGAAAAACCAAACCGTGCCGAGATCGATTTAGCATAAAACCCCAGACCGAGGACCGGACCGAATGTGCCCGGTCTGGCCCGGGTTGGTCCGGTCCAATCTAAGAAGGTATAATGGTCGGTTGTACATAAGACCAGACATGACTGGATCGAACCGAACCGGGCCAATGACCAAAATATAAGACCTAGGACCGGACCGAAATAGGTTCGGTCCAGTTCGGGCCAGTCCATGGTCCGATATGCTAACCCTAGTACTCTGTATGGATAGCTGGTCCGTAAATAAGACCGGACGAAATAGGAGAGGACCGGATCGAAAACCAGTTGCGTCCAAAAGTATAAATACAAGTTAAACTTTCCTTAACACGGTGTTTTTATTTTATTTTATTTTATAAAAATACACTTTTGTCACACTTTTTAAAAATGTAAGTAAAAGAATGTATTTTCACTCACACTCTTTAAAATGTGTGAGGAAAAGTAAGATTATTACTTATACTTTTCAAAAAGTGTGTGTAAAACTATACATTTGCTCACACTCTATGTAAAGTGTGTGTTAGACTTTTGCTTACACTTTTTAAAAAGTGTGGGTAAAACTAGATTTTTACTTACATTTTATGTAAAGTGTGGGTAAAAATTAGATTTTTTCTGACACTTTTTATAAAGTGTGGATAAAAGTTAGACTATTGTTCACACTTTTTAAAATGTGTGGGCAAAACAAAAATAATGCTTACATTTTTTGGAAAAAGTGTAAGTAAATATGTATTTTCACTTACACTTTTTTTGTGTGTCATTAAAAATTGTGTCACTAAATTCCTCTTTTTTGTAGGGAGTCTTTTTTCACTTATTTAAATAAAACAACATATTAAACTAAAATTAAAATTTCATTAACAAAAAAAATACATAAAGAAGTACCTAAAATAAAAAACGACATAAAAAATAAAAAAAAGACATAAAAATAAAAACAACACATAGAAATAAAACAACATAAACTAATCTAGCTTCAAGGAAATATTTGGCCTGGATTTTATTTTTAAGCTCCTCGATCACAACCGCGTCTGTCGGAGTCATCCCGCTAGTGTCTATTCCAAGTATATTCAAGTCCTTGCTTTTTTAGCGTTGAAAACTTCTACTCTCGCCATAGTCTCGCACTCGATTCGTTGCATCTTTGCACGCACGATCTAAAGCTATTTGTTGTTTCATCAATTCATGAAATTGTTCTTGTTGTGAACCGAAAGTGGCGGATGAGTTTGTAGATCGTTGACTTTTAGACCTTCATTTTTTGCCAGATGGACGCGGCAAAGCATCATCTCTAGAAAGCTCTGGTTCTTCTTCCGTTGGCCATCCTCGGTTTTTTCTTGCTTGTGTGGAATCATGATTTTTCCATATGTATGTTTCCCTAAAAAAAACCAAGCGCCTTTGTTAGCAAAATCTTTTCCCCATTGTCTTTATACAAATATTGAAATCGGGTCATCAAATCTTCATCATTCTCGCCGCTAAGATCTTTGGTTTATTCGACAAACGAGTTAAACTTCCCGACTTATCGGTTAATCGGAGTTCACTTTCCCGTCAACATGTTGTTGTTCTCTCTTTCAAACCATTACGCTTGGCTTGCTTATTGTATTGGCCGAGAACTTTGTACCAAAATGTGTCATTGTTTTGGTCGCTCCTGACTTGAGAATTCTCGGATATTTGTACGTAACATTCTGCCAAAATTCTCTCATCGATTTTGGGTCCAAAAAGAACGATCGATTTTCTATTCACGGGGTTTGTTGTCTTTGGTCGTGCAATGTTTTTTTGTGACGACGACCCCACATCGTATTGTTGAGATTGTGGGGATTGTTGGGTAAATTGGGTGGTGGGGATTGTTGTTAGGAGTATTGGGGTTGGTATAACATTTGTTGGATTATTGCTGGGAAACTTGGGTTTGAGATAATCATTTTTGAAGTTGAAATTGTTGCCATATGGCGAATGATGGAAGTTGGTTGGTGTTTGAGGTGATGGAATTTATGGATGATGGTGTGTTTGGAGTAAATGAAGATGAGGAATTTGGAATTTGTGGAGTTAGTATTTGGTTTTGCGGGTCGTTAAGCATGGTGTTGAACCATTGTTTGTGATTGATTTATGTTACTTGATAGGAGAATTATAGAGAAGTATAGTGATAGAAGTGAAGTTGGAAGTCTGAGTAAAAACTGGATGAGTTATGAGGTATTTATATACTTCTTAAAAGGCAAAATTTTGGGAAAATGTGGGTATTTGAAACAAAATAACAACGAGTAAGGCGGGATGTTAGCCTTAAAATATGAAGACTTATACGGAATTACAATTAGTTTACTTAGGCAAGACACGCATAGACTAGAAATGACAAGTGTAGTAAGTTAGATGTGTCTTGGCCTATATATACCCTTATAGACTTCACTAGGAGGGTGAGGATAATCATTTATATCATAAGTGTGTGTGTTTTTCTCTCTCTAGACACACACATCTTTCCCTCTCTACTTTCTCTTAATAATATGGCTAAGTTTCACTTTTATACTCCCCGGCCTCAGGATCGTTCCTTGTTAGTGAATTTCTTAGGTTAACAATTGATATCAAGAGCTAACCAGGGGTGTTTTGTATTGATGTTTGCTTGTCCATGTGTTTTTAAGCTTATTAGAAGGTTATTTATAAGCTATAGGTCACAGGTTGTTTGGTTTTGCTTATTTTCTCACAAAGCCTCAAACTTTCATTCTCAATAACGTTTGTGGCTTTGTGTTGAAGAGATTTTGTGGCTTATTTGTTTCCCAAACAGCTTATTTAAGCTTATTTAAAGCTTATAAGTTCGTGGATTATCTTATGGTTTTTGCTTATTTTCGAAAAAGCTTTGTACTTTTCCTTCTTAAATCGTTCCTAGTTTATTATAGTTCTTGTTTCGTGGCTTATTTGTGATAAAGATAAGCTTATTGTAACTGCTTATATTGTGCTTATTCACGGTTTGAAATGGATAAGAAAGAAAGAACGATTTTTGTTGTGTTGTGAATATAGTACACGCGGTTTAGGAATTGGACAAGAAAAAAGAACGAGTTTTATACATGCAACAAAAGTACACGCGGTTTATCAAAGATTCAGGCGGTTTATGTCTTTGAAAACTCGCGGTTTATCACTTGTCCAGGCGGAATAAGCTTAATGTCACGCGCTTTATCAGCTTATTAACGCTATATATGTATAAAACATGCGGTTTACAGGTTTAATGGTACATTACGCGGTTTAAGGAGCTTAACAGGTGATTTAAGGAACCTATTCTCGCGGTTTAATGGTTTAACTGCTTGCGGTCTAAGGACAAATTTTAGGCGGTTTATCTCTTCAATATCAGGCGGTTTAGTCAATTGTTGCTCGCGGTTTAACACAGGTTTTCAGTTCGCGATTTAAAGCTTAGTCAGCTCGCGGTTTATCTCGTGTGGCTCACTGTTTAAGACTTTAAACACTCGTGGTTTATAGATTTGGGCAGGCAATTTAACATCACATGGCTTAACCTTCTTCGCGGTATAAGTGTGTGATTTAGTCGCGGTTTAGCTTTAAACAAGGGAAGAAGATGACATGAATAGTTGCGAGAAAACATTAGGGTTTAGAAGATTCATAGTTACAAGCCCTAGCCCTATTTTACAAATTATACCCTCGTGAGTAAACCTAATTACACCGTAAGTCCCTACAACAACCGTTAACTGTAAACATGAAAAACAATTACACCGTTAGTGCTTGTTTCCCATAGGTACTTAACGACAAGTTTAACTAGACAACGCTTATCATTTAAATAATATAATAATTTACACAAGATCTTTTGGGCTTATAGGGACGACGTCAACCTTGAAAACGCCACATTTGGTATGGGTGTCGCATTTTTTCATCGCATTTTGGGGATGACGTGAGGCGAAAACGCCCCATACCTTATGCTCTAAGAGGTTGTGATCTTATAGAAAAGAAAGATATTTTAAAAAGTATAAGAAGTTTGAGAATTATCTAGCTAAAAGTTTGGTACTAGTTTGGTTTTTTTAGTTTTGGTCCCCAAGTCTCATTTTTTAAGACTTGGGTCACATAATACTTTGTATGACCTTTCACTTAACATTTGACTAACACTTAACTTTAAGTTTAACATTGTGTTCTCGAGTATCACTCAAGGACGAAAATGAAAGAAAATTAAAAGAAACATAAAAGGCTGTGTTCTCGAGTAGCGCTTAAGGGGGAAAAGAAAAAGAATAGAACTGAAAATTTAGTGTAATTTAGTTGATTTTTGTAATAAAGTGTTTACACCCAAAATTAGGCGTTTATTTCCTATTACTCTACTTTCCTTTACAAAAACACTCAGGAACACAGTGTAACTATTTGGTTAGATTTTCTACTTCAAACTTTGATGAATATCCTATCATATAAACCTTGCAAACACATCATTTTTCTAGTCAAACTTACACAAGACATAATAATAATAAAATACTTAAAACGGGTTTTAGCGTGTAACAATAAGCTTGATAGAACCGATTTCTCGTCATTCATAAAGTTATTTTTGTAAAAACCGTTAATAAAAAATTATTACTCGCCTGAAATTATGATTACATAATATATGTCGCCGCAGCGCACGATTAAGATGCTATATAACTACATAAAAACTCTTACTATATACTAGTATTTGTCTTGATTATTAATCGTAAATATGTTGTATATATAGGTTATGATAGCTGGATACATGCGTAATGCGACAGCGGGTACCCGTGTAATTATATTTTCTAACGAAAACATTTTTTAGAGTAATTTTTATGGCACACTTTTCAGTTCTATAATGACTAATGAGTTAAGTATGAACTAATGATAATACCAAATATATATAAAGATAATGTACAACGAAGGTAGTTTTAATAGGCTGTTACAGAATAAATGTGTTGTTACAAGTTGGAGGGGCATTATGAAATTTATGACATTTAATTGGCTTACAAATTATACATTTAATTTATAATATTGATTAAATATTTTAATTTTTTTATAATAATGTTATTAGTATTAAGGGCATGCTTGGTTGAAAGTATTAAGGGGTAAAGAAAGAGAAAAAAAATCATTAATAATGCTTAGTTTACTATAATGTAATGAAGCATTACTTTAAATAAGGTATTTGGTCATTAGCCTATAATTTGGAGGTTATGTTATTCATTACTCATATAACTGCCAATTTTTTTTTTTCAAAAAATATTTTTGTTCCATTTATTCTTTTGGTCTAGAAAATTTTTATTTTTTAATTTTTGTCTAGATTTAATATTACCATAAAATCCACTACAAGATAAGTAAATTATATATATAACATGAAAAGTTTAAGAGGAATGCTAGGCTCACACTATTTTTACAAACAAACATTCACACCCACATGTGGCATATGAGATGTACCAATTAGGTTGCATGAAATTTTCTCTTTCTTAATTTTTACCCTCCATAATCATATGCCACATGTGGGTGTGGATGTTTGTTTGTAAAAATGGTGTGAGCCTAACATTCTTAAAAGTTTAATATGTCAGCGTCATATTTCATATACATAAGTACCAATCATCAAAATATTTAGATAATTATTAGCAGTTTGGTTTAAATTTTGTTGTTGTTTGTAAATGTTATAGCAAAGTTTGTACATGTTAGTTTGAATAATTTTTTGTAAAATAATAATCTAGTGCTAATGAATATATTACTAATAATTACGAGCTGTTTCTTTCTTGTAGATCTATTACATATGTGTAATCTGTAGGAAGTATAACCAAACACAATCAATCACCAATGAAATACCTATTACATTTCTTAGTATTCTCTTTACCTTTTCTATTCATATTCCTTTATTTAAACCAAACATCCCTTAAAAAAGTTTCTAAAAAATTATTTTTATAAAAAATTTCAAATGCTTTATTATGTAGATAAAATTGATACTATATAATTATCCCAAAATTAATACTGTGTTTGGATTTGTGTTGTTATGTGAATTATCTACTTATCATATTTACAAAACGTGAATAAGCAGCTTTTAGTGTTTGGGAACTTTCTTCAAACAAGTGATTATTTATGTTTTAATAGAAGCAAAACGATGTTTTTAATAATATGGGATTGAGTTGCTTTTGCAAAACGCAAAAGTAGATTTTCATATGACCCACAAGTTAGAATCATTTTAATATCTATATTGCCCTTTAATTTATTTCACATGTGGCTTATATTGGTAGGTAGATGTCCAATTTTGTAATTTTACGCATTAAGTCACACAATAATCAAATTTGCCAAACACTAAATAAACTGATTATCTCATTTTTAAGATATCAAACAGCATAATCAAATCCAAACACTATATTGTATAACCACATTTTATAAAAGCTGATTATTTAATTATTCGCTTTTAAAATGGATAATCTATTTTAAATAAGCAATTCCAAACACCCCTAAACCTTTCTAATTTTCCCCCAAATTTGAAACAAAGTTTTGTTTCTTCCAGCCTCTCCTCTCCTCTTGTTTTTTTTTATTCAAATCAAATGAATGACTTCATTTTAGCGGGAAACAAGGCTTACGACGGACACCGATACAGTCAGAACGCTCAAGGTAGGTACAAACGAAACCGTTACTATACATATATATTAGTTTGATAATTAAGTTAACTGTTTGTTAGGGCCGTTAAATTAGATCTGATTTCATGTTTTATTACCAGCCCCCTCATATTTTTTTCACTACTTTTGAGTTTGTTTCGGATTTCTTATTCAAACTGATTATATATGCGTCAAATAACCGGCTGTTTATCTAACCTTATTAAAGTGTTTGGTTAAGCTTATATGCTTGGGCTTATCAGCTTATACAAGCTTTTTTATAACCTCAAATTTGGTGGTTTATTCAAGGGGAAGCGTACTTATGTATAGGGTGTTATAATAACATTTACTGTACAATTTTAGATGTTCATTTACTTTTTGGTCATTTTACCTCATAAGTATAATCAGCTAATCTAAACACTAAATATGGCTTATCAACTTATTATCTATTAGTTATAAGCTTCTTATAAATTCTAAGTTTAAGCCTGAAACATTAGATTAGACAAATACCCCCAAAGCTGTTTCTGAATACGGTAGAGAGTAGGAAAATAAGAAAGGTTTAGGCTATAAAAAACACAAACCATCACCAAATGGCCTAGTGGTAAGGTCTTTGGTTTCATCGCAAGAGGTCAATGGTTCAAACCTCGCTAGATGTGTACATTCAGGGGTGAATTCGGAACTGCGTACTTCTCAGTCAAAAAGGCTCGACCTCCCCGGGTAACCTCAACACGGAAAACTTCATCCATTTTACCTGTTTTAAGCAACATAAAAAACAATGTATTTTCATTCCTCACTAAATGAGCTAAAAAATGTCACAACAAACTTTTAAAAGGTGTTTGAATATGTTTAGTTTGGTGTCACATAAGGATTGTGACACATGTCATATTTGGGTTCGGGGTATGGCACATCACTAACTTGTGTATATTCGAACACTTTTTGAAAGTTTGTAATACTAAATGAGGCAGTTTATAGTTATGGCTTAAACCCAAAAAAAAAAAAAACTATTTTTAGACCGCTCGTTTCAGAAGCATATGCATTAATAAGATGCATTCATTATAATTTCTCCAACTTCATTTGAAACGTTAGCTAAGATAGGGTTATATGGTAAGAAAGCTTTACTTGGTCATGCTCCTTCATTCATAGGCTTATGAAAATACTATTAGTATCTTGGATACGTATAAGATTTTTCATAGAACAGGTAACTTGTATTGTGATTGGATCTAAATATTAGCAAAAATTCCAGGTATTTTTCTTGCTCTATTCAAAGTCTGTTGATTAAGGGCTTTTTATTATGTTTAATTTTTTGTAGCCAAATTTTTTAATAAAAGGACAGGGTTCGATGTACATGGTTATTTTGTACTTCATAAGGTCGGGTTCAATGATTTGGCATCCCAAAATAGCAAGTTCTTATTAAATAGAATTAACGTACCCTATATCAGTAACCTAATCATGTTTGTGGAAGAAGATGCTTTTTGTACTAATTTAGGTATAAATTTGTGATGATGGGCATATAGCCAACTTGTATGTTTTAGGGAAATGTGTTTTCGCATTTTTTGAATTGTTAATTGATTAGTCAATAGGGGTCACTGGAAAGATGTTCACGACTTTGTAATTGCTTTCTTTGTGCCTTGTTTTATGTTGTTCTTTAAGTAGGGACGGTTTCATTTCTGTGTTTTTATATCATTTTAACATTTGGGAATATTATTTTAGTTGTTGCTTTCTTGCAAATGACTGTTGCAATTGCATTATAATAAATTAGGAATGTGGTGTTTTGTGGCTCCCATGTTTTGTTGTTTTCGTTTTAGATTTTATTATCCTCATGCATGTGATTCTCTGATCACCAACATGAATATATTAGAAAAACATAGCAGAAACTAGAATGACCTAAAGTGCAAGAGGATTAAGAGATAACATAAATCTTTGACCCTCGTTATTATATTTAATACTTTAACTAGGTATACCTTGAGCTTTGGGACATGCAGAAAGAAAGAAAAAAAAGGAAATGTTTATATCTATCCTTTTTTTTCTTTCGAAAGGCCGTTCATATCTATCCATGGGAAGCCGATGTTGATTCAGTGAACTATAAACCTTAGCATATTTTAAAGTGTTGGTAGGCGTGTAACGATATTAAACATGTGAGACGCTATTAAGGAGAATAAAAGGGAAATGTTTTATGAACTGTTTCACAAGTACAATACCTTGATGGGAAACAAAAACAAAGAAAAATAATTTGTATTTGATCTGTCAAAATATGATAATGATATGCATAGGCCACACCTCCATGGAAGATTTTGTATTGTGTAAATGGTCGGATTAGTACTTGTATAATGGCCTGTATGAATTATGAATATGAATAAGTCACGCATAGCTAAATAGTACGTTGGCACATTTTGTGAAATTGAATATCGCTGAACTCGAGAACTTTATATATTTAAGGCCAAATAGATGTAAAAAAGAAGAAAAATATATGTTGATGAAGGCATGCTGTAGAGGGTAACGCCTTCTCATTTGTTCGGTATTAGTAATTGCTTTTCTTTTTCTGTCTATCTTCATGATAGTGGCTGCAATCTAATTATGATTAAATGTTTTCAGTTTTCCTGAGGTGGCTTTGGATGGCATCTAAGAGGTAGTACACAATACACAATGTAGTGAATTAAGCTGGTGATGTAGTCTTGTGATCAAACATCACAATGAGATGCTGCTGCTGCTGCTGATAATTGTATGTATTTTCTATTTTTAAATGAATGTAGCAACTATATGCATATTGTGTGTAAATACCAGTATTTTTGATGAATCAATAATATATGTTTCTCACGGGGATGGTGAATCAGCAAACTTGACTTCTGAAATGCTTGTTAACCAGGATGGATGCCACAAATAATCAAATATAGTAAATCTAATGACGCATAGATGTGGCGAAACTGGTAAATAGAACAATGATAACAACATGATGAAGCATATGAATCTTGTTTTGCCATCTCAGAGAGATCATGCCATGCAAGGAATAAACTTTTGGTTATTACATAGAGTGCCAAAAGAGAGTAAATGATGCATATGGTTTATCTACCTAAAAGGATAAAAATAATATAAGCATTCACAAGTATCCCCTTTCATGCACTATCATCAGGCATTCACTATTTGAAAATCAGTCATTCTAAATCACAAATCTTGACTAGTTTGTAGGTCACTTTCTGTGAAAGGGTCTAAAAAAATGAAAGACGGGCTGGTAGAACACTTTAGAGATGGAAGAAACTGATTGGGAATATACATTTGTTAAGCATCCTTCATAGGTACGACCTTCCTGGGTTAAATGCCCTTAAGAACGTTATTTGTTTGTCAGATCTGTTCACTAGCTTAAATTTGGAGCCAAGTTGACGTTAATTTTATTGTCACAACTAGCAAGATGCTAGAGGGATGAAAAGAAGTTACAGTGTGGTATAGGCTTGTAATGTGGTCTTATCCCTCAATGCAATTTATGCTTGTAATGTTTGTATGTGTATAAGCATGTGCATTTATGCATGTCTACTTGTTTGTATATGTATGTATAAAAATATACTCCAATAAATGCATACTCTCTTTTATGAAGTTTTAAGTTTATGTTTATTGTTGTTATTCACGTAAGGTTTGAAGTTGTAAATAATGTGCCATCGTTGTGCACCACTGTACTCTTCTTGGAGTAATATCTCTGTCTATCCTTCTACACATGTTTAATTCATGTTTCTTGTGAATGTTAGAAAACTTTGGGACATTATGGACTAGACTTGAGTGTAGTTTATGAGAAGTTAATATTATGTCTGCCCCATATGCCATATGATACAGTAATTACAGACCCAAAAGAAACGGATACAAACTAATGTAGTTCTATAATGTCTCGTTAGAGATTAAGAAAAACATTACAAAGAAGAAAAATGATTGTAAAAGTGATCAAAATCAAGTATTGAAAGATTTTGACTTTTCCATTCTTGGAGAACCAAATTACAAGTAATTACATAATTACTATGATAGGGAAATAATCCATTTCATACCAAATGGTGAAGTTCCTCAATTTTCATTAGACATTCTGGAGAACATGCATCATTGTACATCGTAAGGGATAACAGCTTAAGATAGGGCTAGCATGGATAAAAATACAGATGAATTGCCCACTGAATCATTGTGTAAGAGGGAAACAAGCGGATTAGTATGGAGTTTTATGATGAATTGATCTTGTAATGTTAAGAAATAATGTTACCATAATAAAGCACTAAATATGAATGCTAGTAAAATGTACCCAATAATCACTAGTGAAATCTGGGAATAGCAATAGGATGAGGAGTCTAACTTGTGTACATCTATATGCATCCGAGTTTAGAAAAATAGAATCTTTTTCAGAAGAAGGATTCTAACTAATTTAAGCTTGCATAAGTTCTATCAATCTTACAGCTGTTTCTTCTTAGTGGCTTGTTTGTTGTTATGCATCCACACTTTGAACACTTTTCTTTTTAAACCAACTTCATTGCAGAATTGTAGGACCTCTTGCTCATCTTGCTTCTGCATCTTCCATCCGATTCTTTCTGCAAAATCATGCATCTTTTCCTTTTGTTCCTCTGTGAACTTTGTCCGAAATCTTTTCTTTGATGTCTGCGCCATAAATTGCACTCCAGCATATGTTCGAAATATGTTAAGATCTTCGCTGGAAGATTCAGCTGGTGCTCCATTTGCCCCACCAAATGCCATCATGATGGGTGCCATTGGGTGATGATATCTATGGTGTTGCTGCTGAGATAATGGTGCAGGCGGTGTCGGAACCGGGGCCGCTTGAGGTGGTGGATTATGTGTCAAAGGTATTCGCGTAGCCATCTGCTGTGTGTGATAACCTGATTGTGATTCGCCCTCTACCTCTCTCCGGTGGAAACTCCGGTGGCATTCACATGCAGCACATTTTAGTGCTTCTGGAGTGTCATCTTCTCCACCAGGCATAAACTCCCCACATCCATCCAGAACATGAGTGCCCATGTTGGCACCATGATTTTTTAGGCATTCACGATACCGAACCACCACTGCTGCCACGGGTCTAGCGGTTGTTGATTGTGGTGGAGGTGGTGTTTGAGAGACTAGTCTAACTGGATCTGGATCTGGGTTTGGATTCCTTCTGGATCTTTGTGCTTCCAGTTGTTCTTTCTGTAACTTGAATCCGTGATGGTGGTTTCCTTGATGAAGGTGTAGATGAGGGTGATCTTGGGTTTCATGTCTTCTAGTATTCGAAGTTGGGGAAGAAATTAAGGTTGCAGCAGTACTTAATCTTGGAGATGAATCTTGATTAGATTGAGGTGGATTATTATAATTTGTGGAGTTTCTCTCTCTAGTTCCCATTAGGTTTGACTTGTAAAATCTCTCTCACCCTAAACCACCATTTCATTTTATAAAAATCTAACCAATTCTGAGGAAAAAACTTAGTCTAGACCAGAAATTGAGTATCTCAGAGGACGCTTCAACTTATCTCATTACAGAACACATGTTTCATGGTAGAGATGAATCTAAACAATATTGATTTAAATTCAAAGAAATGGACTAAACTGTTGTGAAAAGGAATCTTGATGGAGCGCTAGAAAGAAGACATTTTCCCATAAGATGGGCCCCCAAGACTATTCTTGCTAATGCATTAGTAGTGGATTGCAACAGCTCTAAAGAGACCATCATTCAGACACTGCAGATGAAGGGGTTTGAGACAGCAAGTATGAATAGGAGGCAGCTTAAGGGAATTCAAAGATTTAATAGTGTCTCCTACCACCCACCTATTAAAAAGTAATTAGAGAACAAAGGAGGCAGATGGGTCTACTCTGGATTTGTGTCTTGAATAGTTTTAGATTTGTGAGAGGCTTATGTCATTGCCTGGTCCAGCTTGCCCTCCTCTTCTCCATTTCCGTTGAGTTTTTAGTGTGTGTGTATTAGAGAGAGAAAGAAAGGGGTTTACATAATTTTAAACAACATTATTTGTATATTAGGCCAACTAGTCCATGTGTACATTGGAAAGTGATCCGTCGACACGGACTAGATAAACTTTAGGTCTTTTGATTGATAGATACAACCATTAAATAGTTGTTAGCACCTTATAAGTCGAACAACCTGATGCTTCACAAGGGACCAAGTCGTTGCAATTAGTAAGCGCTAGGCCGCCAATCCTTTGGGTTGGGTTTATACGAGATTTGGGATGCTGATAATAAAGAAAATATTCTTTTGTTGTGCGCTTTTTTCTTCTACAAGCTGAATATTACTCTAATAAGTATGGATTAATTAGAAGTAAACTGCTACATCTATAATAAGAAACAGAACTTATTAAAGGTGGGGTTTAGAGTTAAAGTAAGATTGATGGTCCACTGAACCGTTATAACCTTCTTTCTTCACGAGGCTGTGGACAGGGATATACTATGGCCTGGAACTCATATCCCTTTTCTTGTCGCTTTATCCGTAGCAGTCTATAACTTTTATTGCATTACGTCTAAGTCAGTAGTTTTCTAAAAGGATTTAGGTCTCGTTATCTGGTTTAGTGTCTTTAGCCTTGTTTCTTGTCATGTGATGTATACGATCATGTCAATTGGTATGTTTGTCAACATGTGAATATATATTAAATGAGGTACACAACTGCACATCTTTATAGTAGCATATATATCTGAATCAATCACAACTCCGACATTATTTATTTAAGATGTCCTTAAAATATTGTTCTATGATGCACCGTATCACTGCCATTTAAATTGTAAATACGACCTTAATTGATGGATTAAATTATCTTCAACTTTTGGGAAAATGAAATTGCTTCATGGCACTATGCCATTGGTAGGTTAGTGTTGGGTCATTTTGCATTGAAGAATATTTAACACTTTAATTTTGAGTGCACTGTCACAATTCTAATTGTGCTCCCTTGCTAACATGATTTCTGATCATTTCCCATTTTTCTTCTTTAAGCAAAGCAATATTGTTTGGCTCCACTTGTTAGAAGGTGGTACTGCCTGTTTTTGGTTTCTTTTCTAACAGTTAAAAATTTCCAAATCCAAAAAGCCGCATTCTTTACTGGCTTGTACATGAAGCATTGAATCTGTATATTGCTCTTTTGAATTTCAGGTCTCCAAAAAAGGGATATAAGATAGGGTTGATTCAACTTGAAGGTGTGTATTCCAATTATTTAGATTTGGTATTATAGTCTGCTAGGTTTATGCAAACCTCGATTATTAGTTAAATATGGGCTAAATGTTAAGATACCAAGTCAGTTGCTAACTTAGCTTTGGGACAGTCAAAGAGGGGCTAATTGAGGAAATATCTAATTTGGTGAGTGTGACCCTAATTTGTCTTTTTGGGTATGGATTACCTAATCAAGTAAGAGTGTTTAATATAATATTGTTGTTTATGAGGCTTAAAAAGAGAAACGCAGTCTCACTAATGTTGGAATTATGTACACTTAATATAAAATTGATTAACAATAAATAAATAGGACAAAAGCACCTAAACTTGTGGTGAGTGTATGGAAAGTCTTCAAGTGTGATTAGTTAAATATCATATAGCTAAATTTAATGGGTCAGGATATGTGTGACATTGGGGTATAGGGATGTGGCGTTCTCTCAACCTTGTATTCGCTTGTTCTTTATCTTGCTTTACTTATTAAAAAAATGTCATGACCCCACAACTAAATGCTCTTTTATTTTTCAAATTTTCAATTTTTCATGCTAGATTCGTAAATTTATTGGGTCTGTTGAGGGTACATGATTTCTTTCCCATACTAGTGTCATGAATTTATAAACTAATCTTAATGTCTGTGATTTAATTAGTATATCTAATGCCGTTGGTTGGTTTGCTTATCCATAGATGTGATATGTGATTGGCAATTTGGCATTATTGATTTGAAGGTTCCTTATCTGTTTACATCTACGCACCCAGAATCAAATCTAAGAACATACGAGTCTATAATAAAAAATGATCCGATAACATCCAAATTTAGATCAATTGTTTCTTGTAGCCTGTAACTTAAGTCCTATATGTTTGGTGGATTCACAATAGAGCATGTAGATGTGTGTAATAGATGATGATTACGGATATCTCGATACCTCTAAGAAAATCATATCCGACTAAATGAAAATAAGCTTTATCAACCTCTTGCTTCTAGAAAACGCATGTGTTAAGGTAAAATACCGTACCTTGAGTTTGGGATGCGTTCCCTACCCTCTTGGTGAAGTATCCCCTTAAATTACCTGAAAGTAAGAAAGAACACCCGTTAACTCGCCCCGGGTGTTGACCCAGGACCAAGCTCGGGCGTGAGAGTAAGTATGTGAATGTTAGCCGAAGGGGCTGTATGGTGAAGCCGAAGAGGCTATAGTAATAAATGTATGTGTGTCGTAAGAAAATGTTGACTGTCAAGTAATAAATGCTTGGGTATTTATACTACTTGAAGTACTGTTTGGAAGTACTGTTTTTGACACCTTGGGAATGAAGGAGACGACCTATACCTAGCCTTTGCCTTGGGTGTTGGTATACCTTGGGGACATCGCTCCTTAATTCCTGGAATAGCGATGTTGCGTAAGTGCTTGCTATTATCCAATAGTTTGAAGAGGTGTCATTCTTTATCGAGTCTAACGTTTTGTCTTCTTTCGGGTTGATGTAGTACGCCCGTCCGGATCCCGTACGACCCGTTCGGATGTGAGGTCCGTCCGGTATATACGCGGACACCAGCTTGGAACTTTATGACCCGTTCGGACTCTTGTGGCCCGTTCGGATTTGAGTAGCTTGCTTGGTCTAGGATTTATTCGATTGGGCTTGAGTTAGTCTGCTTGGGTTTTATGTGGCCCATTCGGACTACTAGCCTGTCCGGCATATACACGGACATGTCCCCCCCAGTATGGCTTTAAGAGTTGTAAACTATTGAAGTCATACTTGAGGTGCTCGTCTGAAAGGGTCCAAAGACGTTGGTCCTCGTTTCTTTCTTGCCCTACCCTTCTTCCTTTTCACTTCTTCCCCTTCCTCCTTTTTTTTTTTTTTTTTTTTTGTCTTGAT
>BQNB010000283.1:12500-19358 GCA_026074375.1 Tanacetum coccineum | reverse complement strand
AAAGCAAACGCGTAAAACCCTAAAAATAACTTGTGAATTTATTAACGTCGTCAATGACCCTAAAACACGGGGTGTTATAAGTCAGCTCATCGAATGTAACGTGAATGGTTTCCATGATTTGGCTGGTTCGTTTGTTGTAGATTCGGTAACCCTTCCTGTTTGGTGCGTAACCAACAAAGAACCCAATGTCTGCTTTAGCTTTGAATTTTCCAAGATCTTCACTATCGTTTGTTGGGTAGCAGAGAGCTCCAAAGACATGAAGAAAAGAAAGATCTGATTTCTTGTCATGGACAAGTTCATATGGGGTTTGTTATGACGAGTATGTATTAGGGACTGGTTTTAGGTGTAACATGCAGTAGCAATAGCTTCTGTCCAAAGAAACAGCGGAGACTTAGAGAAGATCAGCATAGTCCGAGCAGCTTCCACAAGAATGCGGTTCCGTCGTTCGACAACGCCGTTCTGCTGAGGAGTTCTCATAATAGTTTTCTCGTGAGTGATGCCGACACTTTCATAGTAAGCAGTTATAATTTTATTGATAAATTCTGTGCCATTATCAGTTCGCACATTCCTGACAATCTTGTTAAGACTAACTTGAAGTTGTTTTAACAGTTTGACGACAAACTCTAGAGTCTCGTCCTTTGATCGCAAGAACTTGACCCATGTAAACCTTGAATAGTCATCGACAATTACTAGAATGTATTTCTTCCCATTAATACTCTGAACTCTCAGCGGTCCACATAAATCCATGTAAAGGGTGCGTAGAACTTCCATAATGGTGTTAATTGTTTTGTGTTAGTGAGTAGCTTTCTTGCTCTTTCCAAGTTGGCATGCAGAACACAAATGATCTTTTTCAAACTTCAACCTAGGTAAACCTCTAACAAGATCTTTACGAGCAAGATCATTGATGGTACCGAAGTTTAAGTGATTCAAACGACGATGCCACAACCAGGATTTGTTCTTGGAGGCTTTAGACAGTAAGCAAATGGGAGAGGACCTCATCATGTCTTCAACAGATATGGTGTATAAGTTCGTGCCACGACTGCCTTTAATCAGGTCCACACCATCTAAATCTCTGACGAAACATGTGTGTTTTCTGAAGGCAACTTCAAGATCAGAATCGCAAAATTGACCGACAGAGAAAAGGTTGTGACCAAGTCCTTCCACATAGTATACCCTGGAGATCACACTGTCACCAATTACATAATCTCCATAACCCATAATTGCACCAAAATGATCGTTTCCGAATCTAACAGTCCCGATAAACTTTTTCATGAAATTCCTGAGCCGTGAGCGATCTCCAGTCATATGTTTTGAGCAGCCTGAGTCCAAATACCAAAGGACGATCTGTACGACCTGCATTTGAACAAAGACGAAAATGGAGATTTTGATAAATTGGATCCCCAATTGCAGTTGGGGTCCTTTAACACCCCCAAATTTACACGCAGCAGAACCAACATTGGGTGTTAAATCATAGCTCAATTACACATAAATTACCAAGAACGACTCAAAAGAGACGTTATAAAACTTAGTTCCATTTATATAAATTCAGAGTGCAAAAGTTGTCCAACAGGATCATAACCAAAACCAACATACATGTTTTAAAACCATAACCATATTTTAATTGAATTAGTAAGGAATGGAACTTAAAAAACAATTTAACAAAATGAAATAGCGCAAGATGTTGGTTAGTGCAAACAAGATTATATTCCACAGGAGGATTATTTGCCTGTGGGTCAGGAAGCATGGTACCACTATTAGGTGTAGTAGGCCTAACTAAAGGGCACTGTTCTCCTAACGGGATTAGTCTACCAGTGGGCTTCCATTGTTTTACAGGCTTTACTTTAGGTTTAGTAATCCTAGTTAAAGGGCACTGTTCACCTAAAGGGAATATTCTACCAGTGGGCCTCCAATGATATCCCAGTATGGTAAATACTTTGCCTGTGGGTTTCCATGTTTGTTTAACTTGTTTAACTCTCCAAATTTTTCTGACTGGGGGTGTTTTGGAAGACTTTAAGAAATGTTCAACACATTTATCATGATTAAAGGAAATAATGCATTCATTACATGTCTTGCAAAGTGAATTAGAATTCATATTAAATACAGTACGCCTAACGCTAGTACTCGAATCAACATGATTCTGTTTGCTAAGTTTATAATTATTTTTCCTAGGGTGGTCTTCTACTTTCTTCTTGGGCACACTATTAGCTAGAAAGGTCTTATCATGCATTGTGTTGCTCTTAGGCTGTGACCTTCTAGCTGTAGTGGCAGTGCTTACTCCTGTAGAAGGAATAATAGGAACATTAGTCTGTTGAGCTGATTGTTGCTTGACATGTTTTGGTGTGTTGTTGCCTGAAGTTTCCAATGGGTCAGCAAAGGTTACGTGCTTTTTCCTGGTAAAAGGTGTAGTAGCGATAAATTTATCACGTTTGTTATCCGCTTTAGGACATGAGGCATTCACATATTCTAATAATTCCTGAGAGTGTTTAGTGTAAACGCAGGCATACTCCAGACTGTTATCAGAAGGTCGGTTACTTCTAGCCTCTTTGACTGTCTCACGAAGTGTATCTAAAGTATCCTTAAGGCGGTGGAGATAACCGTTATGAACACTCCTATTGTTTCTCAGAGGTTGAGGAAGAGGGTCGACATCAATCGCATGCTTTTCAAAAACAGAAACCTTTGGTGTTGCAACATTGCTAGTGACGCATGGCAGCTTCCCCTTGAGTTGAGTCTTTAGATTCTCAATTTCGGTTTGTAAAGAAGTTGTCTTTTCAATGGTTTTAACACGCGTTATTTTAATGGAGTTAAATAACTCTTGATAATGCTGTTTAACCTTTTCATTTTCAGCTTTAAAATTTTCTAGTCGTTCTTGCAAAGCTGTGACAGTTTCTTTTAATTGTAAGTTTTGAGAATCTAGAGACTTATAATCAAGGTGGCGCATCTCATCACTTTTGTTAGCTTTCAACTGGGAAATTTGAGCTTTCAACTTACGGATAGTGTTTTTGTGACCTTGAATCTGATCATCCCGTTTACCGAGTTCAAAAAATGCATCAAATTCAGGAACATCCTTAGATGACTTGGATTTGAAGTTTTTGAGATTTTCTTTAAGATGTTGATACTTTAATTGTAAATTAAGGTGAGCAATCTCTAATTTTGAAAAATCCTTGACCATGGTATTATGATCATCATTTTGAATTTTTTCAAGTAATTTGGAATTCTCAGCTTCAAGATCAACAACACGATTCATTGCAACATTATAAGCAGTAGATAATTCATGAAATCGAGATGCATTCATAACAGAATCAGTAACAGTATAAAACACATCCTGGGCAATACAATTAGCAATCAAAGTCTCATTTGTGATGAGAAGGTTTTTCCGTTCAATCTCACCACTCTTTAAGGCAATCGCATTCTGGTCCACCTCATCCTCTAAATTTTCAAAAACTACTTTCATTGCCCTAACTTCTTTAACAAGTGATTTTTGAACTTCGTCAAAATGTTCTTTAAGTAGATTGAAAAATGGAATGACTTTGGTTAAATAACACCGTTTAGTTTGTTCAAAACCCCTTTCCCCTTCAGTTATTCCCGTTGGTGTAATCCGTTTCTTACACGTTTTCTCAAAGTCCCAAAAAAGTTGAGTAATTACATACAGACCAATATTTACTTGACTTGTAGTAGGAAGCGTTCGGGGGACCAGATGGACATGAGTATTGGGTGGATACACTGTCGCAGGTGGTAGAACTGGCAGGGTTAGGGTTTTAGCTTTAAGATCTTCGGCCTTCTTTTCCTTAATTTCATTAGACCAAAATACTTGTTCAGGGGTTAGTTGGGTCTGTGGAGTGAAAGTGGCCATAAAGTTTTCCTTGGAATAGTTAGGAGGTATAATTTTAACCCTCTTTTCCACACACACAAAGTCATTCATTTTCTCATTCATTTTAATTCTTGTGGTCTCAGCTAACTCAAGGTCTTCCTCAGATGATGTAACAATTACAGGGACATGATGCGTCTTAAGAAGTTCATCACCATCATAAAGTGCCGGTTGAGCCTTTTTGGCCTTTCTGAGGTAAAAAGGGTTCTGGACACCTATGGCCGTTTCAGCATCTTGGTCATACAACTTTGTAGGTTTTAGCATCATATGAACAGTTTGAATGGATTGATCTTGTGAGTATAACTTATTCTTGAGTTTATCTTTTAAGTTTTTTAGATTTGAAAAATCAGTTAGGAATTTGGTTTCTTTCTGTTTGAACTCCTGTTTTAAGGCAGTTACAGTTTCTTCAATTATCTTGTTGTTCTGAATGGTTGAATTAAGTTGTAACTTTACAGAATGAAGTTCCTTCTTAAGATTTTCTTCCTTTTTATTGTGATCTCGAATAAGTATACTCATTTGTTCATCCATTTTTCGTTCACGTAATGTCAGTTCAAGCTTAGCGCGTTGTTCATAAATAGCAACTTGTTCCTTATAGATATTGAGTTCAGTGGCCAAAGGGTCAGTAGGAACGTACGCATCATTATCATGCAACACATATGCATCATTTGGAACAGAAGATGCACTACTTGGTACAACAGAAACGTCATTGACCGTCAAATATTGTTCATATGGAATAACATTACTATTACCCATATCAGCACTAGTTGAGTCAATAACAGTTATCTGTTGTACTTCGTTATGAATCTCATGTTCGACCTGATTATTATCACTAGGATCAATAGCATTGTCCAGATCATGTACCTCAGATAAGATTGATGCATTAGATGGACCGGCTTGTAGATTTGCTGGCCCAGCTGAGGACAAATTGGCCATGAAAATGGACTGAGCTGTAGGTTCATCATCAACATCTGAGTCGAAAGCATCACATTCATCTGCCTGGAAAATGTTGTCCTCATTCAGAGCTAAGTCTCTGACTGGTTGATTATCCACATCTGCATCAAAAGTGTTAGTTTGTTCACCAGCCAGAAAGAGTAGCTCTTCTTCATCCAGCACTGCACCATTCTCTTGAGCTTGCATCAGCAGCATCTTGTCCTTGAAATAATCAAAATTCTGCGGACGCTTCGGCTGAGTGCAGTTTCGTGCGATATGTCCAAGCCCATTACAATTATAACACTTGATCGGTTTTCCTTGACCTGCATTTGCATTCCTAGCTCTATTCTATGCTCCCCCATTGCCTGCTGCACCATTTCCCCGAGCAAAGTTCCTCTGATTCTGATTCTGTCGCCCTTGAACATTCTGAATCAAGACCCGACCATCCTGAACTGTTGCTTGATTTCGGGTGTTAGATGAGATTCGAAGTTGATTGTTTGTCTAAAGGAGAGTTGCTCTGAATGATTGGGCAATGAGTGTAACTTGTTTGGTGAGAGTGTCAAGTATTTCATCAATTTAGGTGTATCCAGAGTCAAGTTGTAATGTTTCAGCAAATTGTGGATACTAAAGTGATTAGACATGTGGTGACTGAAGAGGTGATGAGGATGGTGGATATTGATGAGACTGAACATGTGACGATTGGGTGTAGGGTTGAACACTTAAGACAAATGCAAGTTGATCATTAGTCGTTAGAGTGATTCTTTCAATAATCAGTCGGTCTTGGTCGGCATGCTTCTCATGTTGTTTCAAGTATGCATACAGTTGTTCATGGTTTGTCTCTTTCAGCCCTTTGTTAAGTTTAAATGCTGTTACAAACCTATCCCATTCAGGTGACATGTTATTCATAAACTTGAAGTTTAGCTGAATGTTAGGCATTGTCATCCTGATATTCCTCATGTCATTGATGAGCTTGTGGAACCGGACATAGTACTCATTGATGTTTTCACCAGGAAGCATCTTGAAACGTTCAAATTCATCATATAACTGAGATTCTCTGTCTTCTTTGGTGAGCTCAGATCCCGCAAGAAGCATTTTGACATTGTCCCAAATAGATTTTGCTTCAATGTTGTGATTAATGAGCTTGTAGATGTCTTTGGGTAATCCTTGAAGCACAATGTTGGTTGCACGGACATCAGCATCGAATCGTTTCTTGTCATTGTAATTTAGATCATTATAAGTACGAGGCCTTTCTGGTCTAAGAAGAACACCCCCTTCAGGTGTGGTTCAAAGTGTGTCCCTGGTGGTTCCAAGCTCAAATGTACCATGATCAATTGATTGAAGAATGTAAATTCCATTTTCCTTTCCCCTATAATAAAACTAGATTCGTTGTGACCATGAGTCGTAATCAATGCTATCAAGCATAGGAGGGAGGGTATCGGAACCGGACGCTTGAATATCATCAGAATTACTAGACATGATTGATTACTTGTATTATGATAAACGTTAGATCGTTACAATGATTAAGGATTGTATGTTAAAAGTGGTGATTGAATGTTTGAATTGGTGAAATGTTGTTCAAGTTTGTTAAGATTACAGGTTGAAATTTGTTAACTTTAAAACTAAGTCCAAAAGTCTAAGAATCCCAAGGCTCACAGCTCGCTACCCTGTAACTCGCTGTGAGGAAACTATGACAACTTGCTAGAAAGAAAGCAAATGGGCAGAGTTCCACTTTTTCAAGACCTAGAAAATAAGTCTTCGAAATAACCTTTAACCCTGGGAGACACAACTCGCTAATGAAGAAGCTTTGGCAAACTCGCTAACATGAAATTAAATGGGCAGAGTTCCTGTTCACAAGTCGCTAGAAAATCGTCTTCAAATAACCTGTAACTCGCTAGTGCCAACTCGCTACCTGCAAGAAAAGTTAACTCGCTTACCTAAGTCGCTACCTGCACAAGAAGACAAGTTGCTGACATAGTACTATCTGACACACAATGTACTATTATGACAACTCGCCAGAACAGTACCTTAACTCGCTAAGAAGATCTTCAGACAGAACCTTAACT
>BQNB010000283.1:0-7500 GCA_026074375.1 Tanacetum coccineum | reverse complement strand
TGTAGCAAACCAAATTTCGTAAGCCCCCCTTTCTCGATCTAATTGGTGGCCCCTAAAATGAGGGGGGAGCCATTCCAACAATCAAGGGGAAAGTCCCTTGAAAAAATAAATCGTCGATTTTTTTTTCCCCCCCACTTTCCTACACCCTAACAACTCGATGATCCCATCCCATTTTTGAATTTCCCGAAAACCAAAAAAGGGGGGGGGGGAGAAAGGAAAACAAAAAACCCTTCAATTAAAAATTATTTTGAAAAACCTTTAAATTTTTTATTTTAAAATGTGAGTTTTATATTTTGGGTTCCATCCACAAAAAGGGGGAAGATTGGTTTAATAACAAATAATGGTCCTAAAAAAACGTTATTTTATTATTTTTTTTTTTTTTTCCGACCTTCCCATTGTTTTATTTTTTTTTGAATAAAAATAAAACCAAAGTGTAAAAAACGTTTACGATAAAAATAAACGTTCCAAATAAATTTAATAACTGGGGTTGAAATTTTCCCATTTTTTAAGAAATTAGTGTGACACTTAAGGAAAAGGAATTAAACAAAATCATTTAAGCAAAATGTTTAGTGGATCAAAGAATATATTTTTTCTCCTTAAAAACCTCACTTTTTAATTTCTACAAAAGTTAATTTTCTTAAAAAATAACAAATTTTACAAATATTATTCACTAATTTAAAAAAGAAAAAGGTTCCTTAATTAAAAAACTTAAAATTTGAAAATTCCAAAAAATTTTTCTCTTTTTACTCCCCCCCCCCTACAATGGAAATAAAGGTTCCCCATAAAGCAAGATTATCAACATTGCACCACACAAAAAAAAGAAAAAAATAGAAGGCCATAAGTCCCCCCCACCTAGGGGCGACCCCCATATAGGCCCCCCTGGCAACAGCCCCATATATAGATATGGGCCCGCCGGACCGGCCTTCCAGTTATATGTTTTTAAACCGTTGGAATTTTCACCTGTCTATAAAATTACTGCTCCATTCCAATAGAAAAAAATATTCCTTTTTGGCACGGAATTTTTCAGTTTTCCTTTTTCCCTCCTCCTCTAAAAAAATATTGAATCCCTAAACAGATTCCTTAGATCTTGTTATTCAAGTGGGGGATTCCCCCTCCCATCTTATCTCCCTTCCAATCGCAAAATCTCATCCTTTTCCTCTCTATCAAAGTGCAAACGAAGAAGAACACTTCGAATTCGCCCAAGATAAATGAAAGTGTTGAATAGTGATCTCCCCCCTTCCATCTTCCCTTTCTTTTCAAAAATTTCCAAAATCTCTATTTGGTTATTTAACTTTGTGTAAAAAGTTTTGTTGTGGATTTCGGATATTGTGGTTTGGGGTTCAAAAGATTCGATAAAGTGTGTGAAAGATCCTTGGTTGGAGTGGGTAGTTATATCTCGAGAAGTTGGAGTAGATAGATTTTCTTAGCTAAATTAGGGACTTTATGACATTTCAAGCCTTAGTGGGTCCCGGAAAAAAAACGGAAAAGCGACGTGTAAAAAAAACGTATTTTTCCCCCCTCCCCTTCCACCCCACCCCCTCCGCTAAGGGAATACATGTTGACATAAGTAAACAATCGATCGAGTAGTGGATATACTCGGGGAGTGGAAGTTAGGGGGGGGTGGCCCGGAGGAGTGGAGTAGGGCGAAGAGGAGCTTCGTAGCAGAACCAGTATAAAATCTTGGCGTCTTGGTTTGATTGTTCCTTTCCTTATCTCTTTACTTATTATTGTCATTGTTATTTAGGCATAGTTTAGATAGTAATTGTTTGTTCATATTGTTGGTTGATTAAACATAGAACTCGAATCTAAACATTTTTGAAAGCAAACTTTTAAAACAAAAAAGAACCTGTAAACTATTCAATCCCCCCTTCTAGTTTCCACATTGTTGTTAGTATTTTTATGGAACACAAATTCATAATGCTAGTATGCCATTTGCAGGTGTTTAGAGACTGAATGTTTTGTCAGGTAATTTCATAAAGCTTTCTTCATGAGCATGTGCGACATGTGGCGGTGTTGTGTTATCGGAATTGGCCGTTCATCGCGTCTGAGGTTATTATTTATGTTATACGTTATGCTTAAAAGATTAATAACATGAATGTTTTGTATGTGCAGATTGTGCTTTTAAATCTAGAAGTAGGTGGACGGTATTTATGCTTTTCTAATGTCTTTGGATTTTCATGTATGCTCATGACCGTTGCTTTTATGTACTTTATATGATTTGTGTGTAAAGAGTATCCCTTTCATTTTAGAAGTAGATAAATGATTTCTATGGTCTTATGATATTTTTAGATATTGATATGTGGCCATCACTGCTGTTTTATACACACGGTGTGGATATAAAGTGGGTTCAAATAGATAAATATATAAGTTTTATCATCTTTTGTGCTTTCTATCGTAGGTTCAAATGTCAACCGACATTTGCATTGTTCTGTGATTTAAAATTGTTATTCAATAACTATTGTCGTGGGGATTGCCCTTATGAGTTATGCGTAATGTTATGCATAAAAGATTCAACGATATAATGTTTTGTGTGTGAAAATTATTCCTTTAAATTAAGGAGTAGCTAAATGATGTTTATGGTTTTCTATTGTTCTTGGATTTTGATATGGGGTTGTGCTAGTTGATTTTATTTCTTCCTCAATTATTAATACATTGTTTTACTTTATATCTAGGCCATCAAATAAATGTTAACTAAAAATACTAATGTGGATGAGGAGGATGGAAGAAATCGATATTAAGGTTCTGTATGGTATTTGAAGGTGGACTCAATTACAAAAAATGTCTAGGTTAATAATAGGCCGCATACGGAACCCAAAAGAACCATTGTGTGCCTTTTATTAAGAAATATTACCAAGGTTAGTATTAAAACAAGAGTTTATTCTGTTTCTTTAGTTTATATGTTATTGCTGAATTCCTAGCTTTGTGTTCGTGTTTGTTTAAGCTTTGTTGGTGTTTTTAAGTTTATCAAAGGTCCGTCCTTATATTTGAATCCGTGTTTTCATATTGTTATTAGTGTTGTGATCTTCGGCATCCTATGCGCCGCCTTATTCGGCATCCTTATGCTATTTATTAGCAGATGTTATTGTTTTATATTTAGGTCAAACAAGATGATGTCGCGGTGAGGAGGATATAAGAAATTGATGTAGCGTTCTTGGCGACTAAACGAGTGATGAGGTGTCATTTTATACACTTTTATGCGGTCATTTAACCCCCTAAATCATACAATTATGCCTAAATTATATACTTATTGTTCCTTTTTGTGCTTTTAGCACTTGGATGGCTTTTGGAGGAAATACACGTAACTTAGGCTCATTTGGAGAAGAAACGGACAAGGTTACAACTCTACACCAAATCTGATGAAGAAAATACGCATACAGTGCGTGGAGACGGCGTCAGATTTATTCGTGACGGCGTCAGAGCTTACAAAGGACGTCGTTAGATTTCTCACGACGGCGTTAGGATCCAACCGACTTAAAGACGCCCTAGAAGATTCGGCGGGGCAACGACGTTAGGATTATAACGCGACGCCGTCGCGCCCGTTATCCTATATATACAAACTCGTTTTTAGGGTTTTAAGTGTGTAATTTTTGGGAACCAAACCCTATTATTAAAAGTTGAGTATAGCAGCGATTTAGGTCATTTTTAGGGTGTCAACACCCTATTGTATCAACCTTGAACACATGTTTTAATCAAGTGAAGTCCTCTATCTTTTATCATTCAATATGTCTATGTGTTGTTTGATTATTTATTGTTCTTTGCTTCCTTTTAACATGCTAGGCTAGATCCATTAGTATTTACTTATGATTACATGAAACTTAGTTCGTAGATCCTTTTATTATTGCTTCTTGTGATGGATGTGCGCGTTAGGCTTTAGAAAACTAGCCATAAAATATTAAATTGTCATAGATGTCTAGGGAAACGCGAGTGCGTAGAAAGGATACCATCGGTGATGCGGTCGTTGTAAACACACCAGGTTTTACAACTCCCTAGGCAGAGTACCTAACCGTTGTAGTGTAGTAAGGCAAGACTCAGGGGTTGTTATCGTTCTCTAGGGGAGTAGGATGGCAAGGCTCGAACAAAATATAACGAAGGTCTAAGGGTTGAAAGAAGATTATTTTTGGTATTTTATATTTTTTAAAGAAAACAAGTGAAATTCAGGTTTGAGAGGTTTGGTTTTGGTTTTAACTGATTAAACTAAATATAAATCTAAACTACTTTGGTGAAAACTATATGGTAAACGAACGTATTTACTTAATCATGCACTACTCAGTTTGCTTCTCCTAATTATATTGCTTTGTCACACTTGTGATGATCTGTGTAAGTATTTCCTTAGTTATGAACGAATTACATGAAAACGCCGTCTACCTAATATTTTGTTAAGGCAACACACAAATAAGGTAGTATGAAGACTATTACAAGGCCCCTAACCTAAGAGCACTTAATAGGGATCAACCATATTAGGAGTAAGGTAGTATGAAGACTGTTACCGATGGTATCCTTTCTACACACTCGCGTTTCCCTAGACGTCTATGCCAATTTAATATCTTATTGCTAGTTTTCTAAAGCCTAATGCGCACATCCATCACAAGAAGCAACATTAAAAGAATCTACAAACTAAGTTTCATGCAATCATAAGTAAATACTAATGGATCTAGCCTAGCATGTTAAAAGGAAGTGAAGAGCAAGAATCAATCACACAACACATAGACATATTAAATGATAAAAGATAGGAGATCTCTCTTGATTAGAACATGTAATTAAGGCTGATACAAGAGGGATTTAACACCCTAAAAACGGCCTAAATAGTATCTATGATCGTCTTCTAAAAGTAGGGTTCGGTTCCCAAGAGTTACAAATTTGAAACCCTAAAACTGAGTTTGTATATATAGGAAAACGGGTGCGACGACGTCGCGTTATAATACTGACGCCGTCACCCCGCCGAATCTTCTAGGGCTTTTTTAGGTTAGTTGGATCCTGACGGAGTCCGACGGTTGCTTTCATCTTTTTATTGGGCCGACCCGTCAGCATTTATAGGGGTCAGACCGACCCTTTCTTATTGAGATCAAGTTTAAACAATTTGCCCAAAGTTACTTGGCACTCTCAACACCCTACACATTAGCTGCTGACCCAGTTATGAGTGTTAGCCCAGTTATAGAGTGTGCAAACCTTTGCCCAACGTTTGAAGAATAGAAGCAAAGAATGATTCAGGCCTAATATTTTTTTGTTTTGTTTGTTACTGCGTATAGTGTACGCAAAGGAAAAAAAAAGATAAAAGAAGGAAGGCAACTGACATTGGCATATCTTATCTTCACTTTTTCATTTTTTTTCTTTTGGTCTAAAAAATTGTAGTAGATTAGATGATAGAGGTAGCAGTAGATGTAGTAGTCGATTAGATTAAATCTTGTTTGTATTTTTCCCATTTTCTATCTTATGCAATAGTCTAAATTAACTATGTATCGATCGGTTTGATTATTGAAGATTGTTTCCAGAAAGATTTGTTGGCTTATGATTCGGTTTGTAGATGATGTTCCCAGGTTTAGTCTTGATGTTAACCTCCACCGCTAGACGCAAGTACTAAAAATTACTATCAAAGAGGTCTTTAAGGGTTGTGAGGTGTAGGTGTATGATAACAATAATGGAAACGGAAACGGATGGGATATATTTGGAGGTGACTTTTTGGGTGAATTTGGGGTTAAGGGGTGATTTGATGATAATAGGATATATAATATATACCTAAAATACCAAATTAATTATAGTATATAGAGTATCCCGTTTGATAAGAAAATTTCTTGAGGACAAACAATATTTTATCTTCCGGATGTCGTATCCCGACAAGAGGTGCATTTGAAATTCACAAAAGTGTTTTGTTTGATGCTTGAATATCAAATATTTTGAATTTTGATTCTATTTCTAATAATGAAATGCAAAAACAAATAAAGGCAAGCAAACAAATAAGGTAATTAAGGATTTAAACTAAAAACGTTAACGAGAATCTAAAAACGCGACTAATATACCTAAATTATTAAAATTTAACCCTAAAATTATTTTTTTATTTTTTTTATAAATCCTAAATGACTGAATATAACTTTAGAAAAAAGAATTATATTTTTTTGATTTTTATTTTATTTATTATGAATTAAAAACAATTTTAATCTAAAAATAATACTAAAAATACTAAACTATTTTATAAAATTTCCAAAAAATTACTGAAAGTACTTAACACTACTACTAAAGTTTAAAAATTAAAACTGCTAAAAATGGGCTTATAAATAAGCAAGGAAAAATCAAATAAGCTAATAAGGCTAAAACTAAGTTTACTATAACAAATAAATATTGCAAGGTTAAACTTAAAAAAGTCCCAAGGGCAGATGGTGATGAGTGTGTGTGTTAAAACATTGGTGTTATGAAGGAGAGGTCACATGTTCAAAACCTGTGGCCTTTCTTTTTGACATAACATTTTTATTTATTTGTAAAAGCTAAAGTATAAGCTAAAATACTAAACTTTTGAAAAGGACTTTTTGACAAAACTAAAAAAATAAGCTAGAATTAAGCATATTAAAAGTGACAGTTTAAAAGAAGTGTAACTTATGAATTATGAGCAAAACTGTTTTGGCTTTTTGGATTTAATAAGCTAAAGGAAAGGCAAATAAGCTAAAACAGCCTTGAGGCTAAACCTAATAAGCACACAAGAAAGGAATTAAGCAAAGACAATAAGCTGGAAAGCACTTAAAGGCAATAAGACAAATAGACACTAAAACAGGCTAAGAAGGCTTTTTCACTACTTTTTTAAGCTAACCTAGGAACTAATTAGCATTTAGAAAAAGCTAAAAAGCAAAACAAGCTTATGACAGCTTAATCCCTAAACCTAAAAAGCAATAGGGACTAGAAATTAGCAAACACATTAAGCTAAAAGGTTGTTAAGACAACAGACTTAAAAATACTATTAAAGGACTTTATACTAACTTTAAGCTAAAATATTAGGACTAATAAGCACTTAACATAAGCTATAAACCAAAAACAGATTAAGACCTAAACTAGAAGAACACAAATAAGCTAATACTATGGTGGTTATGACTAACAATAAGCTAAAAAAGAAGGCTTAAAAGTGACAGACTTAAACTAATGTTTTTGGCTTTTATAAGGTTTTCAAAAAAAACTTAAAAGGCTAAATGCAGACCTAAAAATAAGCTAGAAGAAGCAAATGAGAAAACTCAAAAAGTGAAAGCAGATCAAAATTGATGTCTAAAGAGCTTATATTACCAATAACAGACCTTAAAACAAATTTTATCTTATCCAAATTGGCTAAAGAAAATTGGCTTTTTGAAACTTTTGAAAATGAAACTAATGACAGTTGTTGACTCAATCACACAAAACAATTGCACACTTAATCTAGATCATTTTACTGCATTAAAGACTCATTAACTAGCATGAAAGTAACACCAAATACCCATAAATCAAAATCTAATCAAATGAGCTGAAATATCCAACTAGAATTCCACA